>JBBPDA010025629.1:0-15461 GCA_037974385.1 Arnoldichthys spilopterus | reverse complement strand
GTTAAATTTCATAGAATTTTTATTTATTATTACTTTTGTCAGATTAAAGTTATTTCTGTGACCATTGTGAGTTTTTCCTTCATTGACTGAAGGGTACCAACAATTTTGTCCATATATATATATATTTATTTATTCAGCACATCTTATATGGATGGGTCTTGTAATGATACACAATTACCTTTTGAGATGACCTTATAGATGACCTGCCACCATTAGTGGTATCTATACACCAGAGTTGCTTCAGCAGATATGAGACTGTGCTGCTTCCAGTGGTAAAGAAGGTGCATTTTGCTTAAATTAATACATTTTCTGAGCTGCTCTTTCTAACCAGGGGTGCTGGATCCGATCCCAGCACTCATAGGGTGATTGGCAGGGAAACACCATAGACAGGTTGTCAGTCCATTGTTGGGTAGACCCACAGACAAGCCCACTCACACCTAGAAGGCAGTTTAGCATCTTCAGTCCACCTGACAAACATGTCTTTGAAGTGAAAGAGGAAACCACAGAAACACAGGAACCTACCACACCTTTGACAAATTGTTTTGTCAATCACTGCTAATGCAGGCCCCATCTGCACCTGTCCCCACCCTGCCCTGCATTTGAGAATCTGCCCCTCTAATCTCTGCAAGGTGTATGTTATGTTTTTATTGTGAAAGTCTCTGGTCTGTTTTCAGAAAAATCTTTTTTTTTAATTCTGTCAACTCTTTAGTGTTCAATCTGAGTTGGAGCAGGTGTGTCGCTGCCTTGTGTGCATTTTAACAGTATAAAAGCCTGTTGTCCTTACATCAGCATGTAGGAATTTGTCCTCTACTTTATATACAAAGTTTTGGTAATTGATACACAGCATTTGTTCTGAAAATAACTCCAAGGTCATCATCAGACAGCAAACAGCAAAACGTCCTGTCCTCATTGCATATCCACTCTTCCTCTCTGTAAAAAGCTGTGGAGACACGTAGCTCTGTGGGGCAACTCGATAAATAAATCACAACACAAACACAATACTGTGCATGCAAACAGCGGCATCCTACAACAAAACTATTTATAACCTTTTGTTTAGGCAGCACATAATCGGAGGCTTCCCTTTTCCGACAATTGAGCAAAAGCACAGTCAACAATTATAGGAGAGAGAGGAAGAAAAAGAGAGAGAGAAAGAGAGAGAGAGAGAGAGAGACAGACAGACAGGTACAAAAAGTACATCCAATTAAAACTGTTGATTTTTTTCTATATTTCTCCTTATTTAATACAGTGTCTACATACAAAGACAAACCAAAGGAAAAAGAGATTAAAAAAACTGTTTATTTAACATCAACAGATTCAAAGTATGTACACCTTTGACCTCAGAAGCTAGTATTTCTCCATTTAGCAGAAATGTTGGCAATTTGTTTTGTGCAATTGTCCATCATTCTTGCCTAGAGTTAGACTTAGGTTCCTTTTTCTGTTAAAAGGTCCACCTCCAGTTAAACTTTGAACAGATAGCCACACATTATCTTCAAGCATTCTTTAATATGATAATATGATGAGGAATTTAGATCTGAAAGATTTTCTGCAACCTGCCCAGTTCCAGAGCCAACAATGCAGCCCCAAACCATAACATTTCAACCACCATGCTTCACAGTTAGAATTGGGTTTGGGTCTTTGGTCTATGCCACAGGTGTACTGCTACTCTACTCCAACTCTGCTACCAAACCACTTTATTTACATTATTCCAAAAGCCCTGGTATTTGCCTGTATGTTTTTTGGCAAACTGTTGTCTTTGCTCTTGCTTTTTAGAGAGCAAAGGTATTTCCTGAAATGCCTCCCATGCAGGATAAACTTGTCCAGTCTCTTTCTGATCGTACACATATGTACTTTCACATCAGCAGCTCTAAGAGTCACCTGCTTATCCCATGATAAAATTCAGAGATTCTTGGAAGATATTTTTCACATTAAACTGTCTGCTAGAACTGAATTTGCTGGGGCAGCCAGTCTTGGACAAAGTGGCAGTTGTTTGAAATCTATACCACTTGTAGGTGATTTTCCTTAAATTAGAATTATTTATTTCTAATAATTTAGAGATCTCGTCAAATACCTTTGCAGACACATCCAACATTTTATGAAGGCCTTACACTAGTTATTTAGATCTTGACATGATAATCCACACACTTCAATAGCAAAGACAATACCAGACCCTAGATATCAGGTTTAAATAAGACAGGCTCCACCTGCAAGAGGTTCTAATGAATGAAACCTAATCTGGAAAAGTTCTGAAAGAGTTCTGATCTGATAAATGTAAGGGCGTACTTACTTTTTCACACGACTTATCTGTTTTTTGTTTATTTGAATTAAATTTATGGAAATTACACAAAATGCCATTTTTCTTTGTAATTTGTTGAGTATAATAACCTTTATTTGTTAATGCTGAATTAAAGAGTGTAAAATGTTTGCCTGTTCAAATAAGTTGGAAAAATCTACATTTTCCATGAGGTGTACTTATTTTATTACATGATTGTAGTTAGATAGATAAATAAATAAAAGTACAGAGCGTCAGACAGACATACCGACAGACAGGTAGACAGATAGGTAGATAGACAGGTGTAACATGAAAGTTCATAGAGAAAGAAGTCCAGTGATTCCAGCTGATCCTGGTAGCGGTAGTCTGTGTGGTCCGACCAGTGAGGAGCCAGTCAGCGACTGACTCACTCAGGCTGAATGGTAAACTGGAACTCACTGTAAGCCAATCTTTCAACAATCTTCAGGCAGAGGGAAAGGAGGAATCATACTCAGATTCAGTCCCTGGACAGAGTCTTGCCAGCATTTAAGTACTGTCCACTCACCACAGCAATACCAACAACGTCCTCCAGAGAAATCAGCTGCATACATTTCTCTGTTTGTGCTGCAGCTTTAGTATGAAAACATGTCTCCAGTTATTTTTCCATTTCACATCCATTCCTCTAAACCCCACCTTTCTAGTACTCTCAACGTTTTACACTGAACAGCTTTCCAGCAAATGGAAAGTAGAAGTTTAGAAATAGTTATTACTTTCATGAGCTAAGACTAAAGTTCTGCTGTATCAGATTTACCCCAACATAATTAGGAAGAGTTATCAACCAATCACTTCCTGGGTGGAACAAGATACAAAACATCACTCTAGGCCTTATAGAAGTTGTAGATGTCACTGATTGTGAATGTGAGCAGTGGATGTATGTTACATGGTAAACAGCAGCAGCTCTAAACTGAAGAAGTCACTGTAGAAATGTAAAAAACAAGCTCACATGAATGTTCATATGTCTGTTACAGGCTTCACACAAAAAAATTGAATGATTTTGACACACTTCAGACATCCATGTTTACAGACTGTGTTTTGATGCTGAAACTGAAGGCCAAGCTTGAACAGTCACGGTTCACCACTGGAGTTTGGCAGGGCAGGATTTGAGTGGAATGCAAGACTATGAGTAAGAGAAACAGCTGCAGGAAGAGAGCAGAATGTGTGTTTGTGTGTGTGTGTGTGTGTGTGTGTGTGTGTGTATGTGTGTGTATATGTGTGTGTATGAGTGGGTGTGTCTGTAATAAGTACAGACTAAAATAGCTGGGTAAATTGTAGTCAGTCAGAATGTATTCTACAGTATAATCAAATATGCAAAAATATGTAAGTGTGTATGTGTGTGTATGTGCAGAACAGTACAAAAGTTGCAGCCAGCAATTAAAAGTTTGCTATATGTGGGTAGTACATGTGCATACATGCTTTTTCTTGTAAACATTTAACATTTTGGGGGGAAAAAATGCAAATGTTCTGGCACATTAATTAACATAATTTAAATCTATCTCTATATCTATTGTATATGCCATCATTTCGGTACAAAAGTTATCAATGACATGTAATCATACATGTCATGATAAGATACTTGCCCATGTAGTTGGAGGGTTGGAGGTTCAGGTTCCACCCCAGGTACCAGGTACCCTTAAGTAAGATACTGTCCAGCTAGACTGCTTCAGAGGTCACATTTTGTTGTGGTACACTTTGGGTGATGGGGTGTGTTCATAATGACAAATGATCACTTTCTTGTTATGAAAAGAGGGGGGTAAACTACAGTACTACTAACAAAGAATGCTACTCCCATTCTACTACTCACATTCAGTACTCATCCCTCCTATAATTAAATGAAGTTTAAAGGTCAAACACTGTGTAATTTAATTAAAGTAAGCACTGGAGCTAAGTGTTCAAAAACAGAAAGCTGACTATGAAAGTGACTATTTGTCATTGTGAACAAAATGTGACCTCTCACATGGAGCAGCGGGCAGCTACCAACAGCACCCGGGGAGCAGTGTAGTTGGACGGTACCTTGCTCAAGGGTACCTCAGTAATGCCCGGGCTAAGACTCGAACCTGCAACCTTCAGGTCCCAAAGGCAGTGCCCTAACCACTAGGCCACCACTGCCCACTGACTAAGATGGCCCTTTTAAATGTTAGAGCTCTGACAACAAGCCATTGTTTATAATATTATGTGTTAAAAACTGGATTTTATGTTTATAAAATCTGAAACCTGCTTAAGCTCAAATGGATCAGCTGCTCTTATTGAAACGTTTAGTACGGTGTTTGTAAAGGTTAGAAAGGGGATGGATTAGCTGCTGTTTTTAATCACTCTTTTAACTGCCAGTACACAGAATTTCTAGCTTTGTACGGTTTACTGTCCACCAGAGTACTATTCTCCTTCTTACCTGAATTCTTCTGAACTGTTGTCTATCTATGTCAGTGATTATGATAATATTATTCTGACTGGGGATTTTTGCCCTGTACATTGATAAGACTTTTGATCAGAAAGTCATGGACTTTATTCAACTTTAAAATGTCAAAGTTTTATATTAAAACACAAATGAAATTGTAGATGTTTCAAAGTCAAAAGTCAAAAACAATATTTTAAGATATCAACCACAAATGACTTTGTAATTTTTAAAAATAATTCTAAAAAAATTTTTTAATTAAAAGAATCATAACATTTCATGAAATGGTCAACATATTTAACTGTAGGACAGTTACACTGTAAGATCAGCTGTAGATGTAGATACACTAGACAAAGAAGAAAAGGTGCTCTGGAAAACAAATACAGTAACTCTAAAGGAAAAGTTGTAAAGCTGAAAGGATGTGGAGGGAAAATACATTAATATTTCACAAAAAATGTTTAAAGGGCTGCACTGAATCATAATAAGACACTGCAAAAAGAGAGGCAGTGACATTTTTCAAACATAATAAATAAAAATAATAATAAACCAAGAAGTTTATTCTATCGACCACCTTTAAAAACAGACTCAAATTAATTTGTTAATTAAGTTTCAGCCTTTCAGGAACTGTTTTAAAATAGTTTGATACATACCTAAAGGGTGGAAAATATTTTGTTAGTCTAGCTGAACATTGTTTAAGTAAACACACAATTACACACCCTTTAAAGTCCTTTAAAGGTTACTCGAGCCAGGACTCGGACCAGTGCCCTTCAGGTCCTATAGGCAGCATCCTCACAACTAGGCCACCTACTGTACACCTGAAACACTCCACAAGACCTGTAGTTTTAGACTCAATCATTTGGCAATCACAATAAGGCCCTTGTCAAAGTGGCTCAGATGCTTACACTTTTTCCTGCTTCCAGCACATCAACTTCAAGAACTGATTGTTCACTTTCTGTCTAAAATATCACATCCCCCTGACAGGTGCCACTGTAATTAAATAACTGGATTTATAATGTTATTCACTTCACCTCTCAGTGGCGTTAATGTTATGGCTGAATGGCATAAATTTTAACTGTCCCTGTGCTATGGGTCACAATATTCTAGCAGACAATGGTTAATTATCCACCCATGAAATTAATTACACAGTGGTTTCTGTTGCTGTGTTTCCTTCCAGACCATTCAGAGTCTGATCACTGCTCTCCATTCTGATCCCTTTGTTTTCTTTTTAGCAGTAATGAAAAAGTGATAATAAAACTGCATTAGGCAGCACGTTTGATTGTTATGGTTATCTAAATGATTTGGGGAAGTCTAAAAGCATTCCAGCCTCAGTCATCCAAACCCTGAATGCAATATAAATAAAACACTGAAGAGAATGACAGGAAGAAACACTTAATCCTACTGTTAAACTGCATGTCCCACAGCAGTCTTTATCTACACACTGCACTTCAAAACTGCAATGGATCTCAAAAGTACTGTTTACATGAAACTGAGTAAAATTCAATAGACATTGAGAGTAAAATTCAATAGACATTGACATTGAATCCCTCTTGCAATGTTTCCATACATAGAATTCTTTGATAACAGCCTCCCATACCAAAATCTTTGCCGCAAAGGCAACCAAAGCAAAACAGAACTAGAACCGTTCTAAAACAAAATTGCTCTCCCCCACCACTTGCAACATCACACATCACTAGGTCAAACTTCTCGATACACAGGAAACACGGTAACAAATTGCCTAATTACTATTGACATGTCAGATTTACAGGTATTCACCTGTTAAGCCATACATCCAACACTGTAGTTTCTGGGTCCAAGTTTTCATGTTTAAAATGCTGTATCCACATTTTCTTACTAGTTTTAAGATATTGAGGGAAATGGGAAGATATTTCAGGAAATCTTGCTTACTGACATCTGAACCGAGAGAAAAGGAACATGATGCAAATGTATCTGTAGAAGGTTACTAAAGGGGTCTTCAAGAACAGCATGGTTGTGTATAAGAGACTATTTGTCATTGTGAACACACTAAAGCACCACAATGATTGTGACCTCTGCATTCAACCCCAATCAGCAGCAGGCAGCCACCAACAGAGCCAACAACGACGGTACCTTGCTCAAGGGCACCTCATTGGTGCCCGGGCCAGGACTCTAACCTGTGACCTTCAGGTTACATGGGCAATGTCCTAACCACTAGACCACTACTCCATGTGTGAAAACTGACCTTCAGTTTTCAGTAGATAAGCTCAGGCTGTGTTAAGAGTGAGTGATCTATGAAACTGAAGCTCAAATGTTCTGTTCTACCTTAAATGCGGCAGCAATCATGTTGTTCTGCAGCCACCTGACCCTTACAACTGTTCAATTTAAAATGGAATAGAACATTTAAATGGAAAGCAAACTCCATCCTGGCCAAAGTGAATAAAATGTAGACATTTAAGGAAAATTTTTACACAGCGGTACTAATCATGTGACTCATGTCACTCATGTCATGTTACTCATTCATGTGAAAGCCAGAGTATGGGGGATTAAAAAGAAGCGTGGTATTAAATGTTGGAGCTGTATGTCATGGGCTAGTACATCACATGTAAAATGGACACCCAACTCAAACAAGGGCTGTCTGCACAATCATAGGTTAAGAGAGGTCAAAAAAACTGGGAAAAGGAAAAACAAACAGATATGGGTGAAGGAATGGATTAACACATGCAGGCAGCATGGACTGTCTGTACTACAGTGAGAGTTGGAGGTAAATAAGTAGGCCATTGAGACACACCCATGCTCTTCGTCTCGAGGCTAGATATCTGGTCGATGATTAGTCGGCGACTAGTCTTTGTAGTGTTCACCAATCACCTATCAAAGGTGGAATCACGCCCGATTGAGTGCTTTTGTTGTGACCTGTTGCCGACTCGAAAACAGCCTTAAACTCATGTAATGTTAACAAAGATTTAGAGTCAGAAGTAACTGCACAAAATGTAGAGGGGGTGCCAGATGTGAAAACCATGGAGAGACTAAGGGTTCATCTAAATTCAGTTTAAAAAGCCATGGGCCAAGTTCCCTCCGATACTGCTTTCCCCATAAGGCACCATGTCAAAACGGTGAGACATGCAACAGCCGCATGCAGAACTGCCCGAAAAACGCACCAGCGTGCCATTTGCCTTGGCCCCTCTCTGTCCTTTTTTTCCCCTCTCTCCCTCCTCTATTTTTAGCCTCATCTGTTTAGAGCATGTGTCGGAGGAGAAGAGCACATGCACTAAGACAACTGTCCCTGTGTCCTCTCACTCATAAATAAACACACCCGTCCACAGGCTAATATTAACCCATCTGCACCTGTCCCAAAACAAACACTCCAGCAGAGCTTCACTCCATACAAAAAGTTCAAGTCCAAGACCATCGGCCTCACTTTATTAGAAACTCATCCCTTGTAGCTCCTCTAGACCTTAATTGGGGCTCAGTTTCTGGCCAAAGGGCTGGGGTAGATATTTTTGGGTGACTCTTAACCTAGCAGTGATGGCAAAAACTTGAAAGGGGCAATATATCTCACTGCTGTGCTGAGAACAGTATTCCATCCAAATAGTACCAACAATATCCTATAATGAGAAAGGGGTAGGAGATGAATGGGTTGCTGATTAACTGTGCAGCAACAATGTGTAACTAAAAATCTTTGTAGTTAAGTTATTAGGTTTTTTAAAAAATAAAGTGTCCAATTAGTGGAAGAACAAGGTGAGTGTTTCTAATAAAGTGGCCAGTGAGTGAAAGCATAGTGTAATGGGTGAGAGGTGCAAGATGCAAATTTGCATATTTTATCAGTACTGTCAGTATTCAGCTGAAATTTTATTCACTGGAGTTTAGCAATACCTGTGGTATTATTACGACACCAGTAGTGATACTGTTAAATATTTACTTGTGCACGTAGAAAGTAGATTTTTTTGTATTGTTTTTGTAATTTCCATGGTTTAGTTGTACCTGGTTGGTGCCAGAACATATTTCTTGGGGGGGGGGGGGGGACGACCCTTTTTCCACTTCTTGTCTTCATTGTTTCAAAATAAAAGCTCTCTGCCAATTTGTTTAATTGTGACTTGTAATGTTTTTCTGTGAGAATCCTTACTCAAATAATTCAAGTTCATTAGAAGTCAATATTTCAGTGTTGATCCTTTCATCCCTACTTAAGTTGACTACATTATTTCAGAAAACATCTATCCGAATCAAATATAACAAATTAACAAAAAACCTATAAAGCTATATACTGTAGGGTGCTTCCAACTACACACCATAACACTAACATACACTTACGTTGCATAAGTTGCAATTATTCCAATTTTACACCCAGAACATGATTTTAAAGTCAATTTGCTGCATTATACACCCAATGTACAACAGTAGGCCACTCTCTTAGTAAAGTGGCATGATGTATTCTACTCATCCTCTGCATGGTTCATCTGCACTGTTAAGCACTTTCATGTTGTCTGTACATAAAACACCACAGTGCACCTGTGCAAAACCACCCCTGCTGTCTCTGTACACACACACGCACACACAGATAGCTAAATGCAACAGTAAACATCTTTATGAACCATGTAAAAGTTCTGATATCTGTAATGTTGTGTAGTATAGGAACTTTTCTCAGCATTGCTGTTACTGTAACGTGGAGTTTGACTGCATACACAGTATGGTATTAAAGTGATAGTTTGGTGAGAAACCAAATTCCACAGGGGACTATTTTGTGAAGCACAATCGTCCCCAATGTGATTTAGTTCAAGGTTACTATTTTACCTTCAGGAAAAACAAAAACACATTTTAGATGTAAGAATTATGGAGTGGAACAAAAAAATTTCTATTGAGGAATGGAGCTCTGACTCTGACACCTGTGTTCACACACACACACACCCACATGCGCCTTCTGCTCGATACACACTGGGTTTGGAGGGTTAATCTCTCTATCTTGTGGTGAAGTGTGTGAGGGGAGATGAATTTGACTCTAAAACACCTGCACTGAGCCGGAAAACCACAAAGTCTGTAAAAGACCCTCATAAGACACCCATTACACCTTGCTCTCGCTCTCACACCTACACACGCAGACACACATGCACACTCATACACACGCACACTGCTCTGCTCCGCTACCTATCGTTGCATTTTTCTCTGAAGTGCATTTTTGCACACAATGCAACGCTAAAGGGTTTAACTCACACCGGAAATGAATATTTAACTGATTTTTATCTACATTAAAAAGGAATTGTGGGATTTCTTAATTTCAAAAAGTAACTCAGAGGCCTTAAAAGTGAATTAACATAATGTTAACAGCATACCTGCAGTGGCATGCAAAAGTCTGGGCACCTCTGGGTAAAAGTGATGTTGTTACTGTGATTAGTTAAATACACTGACTTGAGTGTGATGTGAAAAATAATAAGGATGATGGGACGAGGAGTTGGGGTGTGGTGGGGTGATTGTATTTGTCTAGTGAGGAGGGATGCAGTTGTATTGGTCAACAGGGCCCAATGAATACGATTCCTTCCCACTCATGATGATCTTTAATACTTTACCCCATGAGCTGCAAAACCTGAAGAATCTGTAGCTTCATCCACATATTCACACCAAGCAAAAAAGGTTTCTCAAGCTCCTTAAAAACACATGTCAAGTCAAGTCAAATAGGCTTTTTTGTCATTTCCACCATATACAGTTTACACAGTATAGAGTGAAATGAAACAGTGTTCCTCCACAGTGCTACATGAAACACAGGACCACAAAAACTACACAACTAACAACATAAAGTGCATTGTGTGCAAAGATGTACAAACATTGCAGGATAACACAAAGACAGAGAGGTACAAACAAAGACAGTGGAACAGTGACCAGTGCACAGTTATGGTTTAACCAGATGCATAGTAGCAGGATATGCAAAGATGCAATAATGTAATGTAGACAATGACACAGGGGGCAGGAAGAATGTAGCAGCATAATGTTAATTATCAGTAATAAATATAAAGTTAAGGACTAGTTATGTGAGTGTGTGGATGTGTGTGTATGTTTTGACAGTCACTGATTGTTTATTCTATTTATCATTCTACTAGTGAAGGCCCCTATGCTTCAGTACCTTCTTCCAGATGGCAAGAGGGAGAACAGTTTGTGTGAGGGGTGTGTTGGGTCATCCACAATGCTGGTGGCTTTGCGGATGCAGCGTGTGGTGTAAATTCCCTTGCTGGAGGGGAGAGGGACTCCGCTGATCTTTTCAGCTGAACTCACTATCCGCTGAAGGGCCTTGCATTCCATGACCATGCAATTCCCAAACCAGACAGTGTTGCAGCTACTCAGAATGCACACAATAGTCAAGTCAAGTCAAGTCAAGTTTAATTATATAGCGCTTTTAACAAATAACGTTATCACAAAACAACTTTACAGAAACCGGATCCGAGCCCCCAAAGAGCAAGCCAGAGATGACAGAGGCAAGAAAAAACTCCTTAACTGTAGGAAGAAACCTCAGGAGGAACCAAGGCTTAGAAGGGGGAACCCATCCTCCTCTGGTCGACACCGGATAACAAAAACAAACAAGAGAAAAGAAAGGGAGAAAAAGAATATATAAATAAATAAATAAATATAATAATAATAGTTCTCAGTATAAATGGGCAGCAGCAGATCCTTGTGTCAGGTGCCATAATGACTTTAAATCAGTTCTTTGGTGGATAGGGCTGTGCATATGGGCTTCTCAGCAGGAGTGAGTGGGTTGAAAGCCACAGAAAATTCAACCAATAAGAGGGTATCGGGGTGGATCAGGTCAACAGTCCCTCTGTAGAAGATAATCGTTAGTGGAAGATGGGCTTCCCTCAGTCTCCTTAGAGAATGAAGACGCTGCTGGGCTTTCTTGGCTTTGTAGCTGATGTTCAGGAACCAGATGAGGTTTTCCACCAGGTGAAGTGCAAGAAATTTGGTGTTTTTGATGACTTTATCGCATGAGCCGGCAATGTGTAGCGGAGAGTGGTCCCTTATGGTTTTCCTGAAGTCAACAACCATCTCCTTTGTATAGTCAACATGCAGAGACAGGTTGTTGGCTTTGCACCAGTCCGTTAGCCACTTCACCTCCTCCTGGTATGCTGACTCATCGTTCTTGCTGATGAGACCCACCACAGTCATGTCATCAACAAACTTGATGATGTGGTTTGAGCTGTGCGCTGCTGCACAGTTGTGAGTAAGCAAAGTGAACAACAAGGGGCTGAGCACTCAACCCTGTGGAGCATCAGTGCTCAGTGTGGTGGTGCTGGAGGTGTTGTTCCCAATGCTAACTGACTGAGGTCTCTGATGATTATGTTAAATGCTGAACTAAAGTCTATGAACAGTATTTACACATATGTGTCCCTCTTGTCCAAATGTGAGAGGGCTAAATGAATGATGGTGGCTATCGCATCATCCGTTGAATGGTTTTGGCGGTATACGAACTGCAGGGGGTCCAGTGAAATAGGCAGCAGGGTCTGGACATGCCTCATGACGAGCTTCTCAAAGCATTTCATGATGATGGGAGTGAGTGCAACGGGATGGTAGTCACTGAGGCAGAACACTGGGGACTTCTTTGGCACAGGAATGATGGTCATAGTCCTAAAGCATGTTGGAACAGTAGCGTTGCTCAGGGAGATGCTGAAGATGTCAGTTAGAACATCTGCCAGCTGGTCTGCACATTCTCTAAGCACTCTGCCAGGAATATTGTCAAAGTTCCATAAAAAGTCTCCAAATGACATTAACTTATTTAATAATGGAAATAAAAACAACAGCAGATTATATTAAGCCATCCATTACTGGGAAAATGTGTTTAGCAATGTTCCTCATTGATGCAACAGCTAAGTGTCATGAAGAAGTGTAGGTAATGCTGGCCTTGTGGTTTTACTTGCCAGTGTGATTGGAGGTTCAAGTACTGGCTAAGGTACCACTGATGTACCCTTGAGCAAAGTACCGTCCTGCTTCACTGCTCCCCAGATAGTTGATAGGTGTCTGCTGCTCCATGTGGGGATGGGTTAATTACAGAGCTCACATTTTGTTCTGGTGCACTTATGCTGTGTGTTCACAATAACAAATAGTCACTTTAACTTCACTTTAAATTGACCAGTCTTTCAAAAAGTGGTTGGGACATGTGCTCAGCACCCCCAGCACTTATGGTTAAGTGAGCAGAAGATAGGCTGTTCTCCAAAAGTATAAAATTAAAGAGTTCAATATTTTAGGTGATATTAGTGTATTATTGATTTGTAAAATTATAGAGGGAAAAAGAAAAACAGCAACACTCAAAAGTCTAGGCACCCCAGGAGATTTTACCAAGGTCTCAGACCATAATTTGCTTGTGAGGACTATCACTTATTCACAGTCCTTGTTAGGAAAGGCCCAGTGATGCAAATTTCAAAGATTTGTAAATTGAACAGTTGTGTCTCAGTTGTGCATTTAATACTAATTCTAAGTAATGTTAGAATATGTAATGTGTAATGTTGTGAGTGTGGTGCTAATGGACATTATTGTCCATTATTGAAATATGGTGTATTGAAATATGGTGTACAGTGATGCAAGATTAGTAAATGAATCAGTTCTTTTATGGGAGTGTCTTTTTTAGCTTATGTACTTCTAATGTATTTTAGTCATAAAATGGCATGATGTATGTTAGCATAGCAACACTACCTGTTAGTAGGAAAATGTGTAGTATGTTAATATTTGGTATACTAACTGGTTAAATACACTTAAAATCACTCAACAGTATTTATCTTATAGTGTGGAATTTGGACACACCACATGACTCCTCAAACCTTGTTCATCGTCCAAGGGCTCTTCAAAGCAGCTGACTAACTCTCTGAGTTCATGTCCAAACGTTGCCAAGTATTTTTGAAAACAGTGACACAAGCATGGTTTTTGAAAGTATCTCTGTCCATGTGTAAATGTAAAAAACGATGTCAAACGCTGTCAGAAGCATGACAAAACATGAAAAATTCTCTTGCCATTCTTGTGGAAGCACAAGCTCGCCTTTAACATTGTCCTGCCAAAGACTTTGTGACTGGGTCTTGTCCAAAACCAGCGACGATGTTTGTCGCAGGTGCTTGAGTACAATGTCTGTGTTGACAACCAAAGCTCAATCTGAAACCTGTGTACTTCATAAGGGAAAAACAACCAACAGCATTTTGTCTGTCTCTGTCGTTGCAAAAAATTACCATGCTCATATAAAAGGAGATGAAGTTCTTTTTTGCAGAAAATCTTTGTTGTCCTAAATGCAAAAACATAATTTTCAAAAATCTTCCTCTTGGACCAAAAATGTTGTTTACATGTGGCCAGAAAGCCAAAATGCATAAAAAAGCTATGCAATAAAAAATACCCATTTCTGTGTGGACAAGGCCTGAAAATGAAAAAATTGATGCCCACAAAGCAGGAGAAAGCTTTAAGAAGATAGCAAACCAGGTTCAGATGGACAATTTAGTTTTAATGTACATTCTAATGTAATTAAGGAACTGAGGTCCAGAAGACAAGGAAAATGTTTTGAGAAAACTGATCATAGGATTTCTACAAACCTTCTTTTGACTGAAAAGACCCAAGAACACAAAGCAGACTCTGGGGTGGTGGAAGAAACATATGAACAAGCCTGATGCATCCTGTGGACCAATGAGGTTACGAAACATGAGCAAAGGTATATATATAGGTCAGATCATCTTTACCCTCTCAAAAACATACATTTTGATGAAGCCTGCCCAAATATTTACATGCCATTGTAGTGTACATGCATGTTTAGCTAAGCTAATGCATTCAGTACCATTGCTATAGTCTACATCATTGAGTACATCATTCAAATGTGGTCCGCAGATTGTACTGCAGGTGGGCCATGAGAAGTTATTTGTAATAAATAAATAAAAGTTTTTTAAAATTTCAACTTTATAATTAAGTTTGAAATTACAATAAAATATTTGATTACAAAAAAAAAGGTAAAACTCTAAATTCTTCATTTCTCTGTTTTGATCTTACATCTTATGTCTCATCACTGGCTTAGATTCGTAAATAACAGATTGCCTCACTGTTGAGAAAGATTTTTGATGGTCTGCAAAGATTTTCAGATTTAAATTTGGATGTCCTTAAGTTCGGCAATGGTTGGCCGACATCAAGCCCATAGCCATTGAGTCAACTTTGGGGGAGAGACATAAGCATTTTTAGGTTAGATAGTGTAAAGACAAAAAAATTGTTAATGTTTGGAGACAAAGATTTTTTGTTAGGAATGGAGGAGACAAGTATTTTTCCATTATTTTCAGTTAGGAAGCATTTTTAACATATTTGAATGCATTGTGGGGGGTGGGGCTGGACCTCCAGTATATATTATTAATTGTGGCCTTGGTCTATATTATAGACATAAGCTACTATGTGTGTAGTCTGTAGTCTGTTATAGGCATTAGCTTACTTACTCTCAAGTTCAACTTGGGCCAGTACAAACCATCCTTTCCGCATATTTTTAGTGAAGCAGCAACATGTTAATCAAGTAAACAGTCTTTTCTCAGTAATGTATAATTTCTGCTTACGTTACTTTATGGAAATTTGTGGGGAAAACCCATCCGAGTGGAGTCACACTTTATTTGGCTTGGCAAAAGAGTAAAAACAATGAGAGCAAAAAGAAACAGCATTGTTTTTCACAGGGAAGCTCCAAACTGTTGGTTTAAAGTTGAAAAAAATACCCACAGAGAGAGAGAGAGAGAGAAACAGAGAGAGAGAGAGAGAAACAGAGAGAGAGAGAGAGAGAGAGAGAGAGAAACAGAGAGAGAGAGAGAGAGAGAGAGA
>JBBPDA010025619.1:0-15462 GCA_037974385.1 Arnoldichthys spilopterus | reverse complement strand
CTCTCTCTCTCTCTCTCTCTCTCTCTCTCTCTCTCTCTTTCTCTCTCTCTCTCTCTCTCTCTCTCTCTCTCTCTCTGAGAGGGTTGGATGGCCTTCTTCTCCCCCATTACTCAGCAAGCTAGCCTCTGCCTCTACCTAATGTAACAGAATTGGCAGCTAGAACTTTTTGAAAACTCCCTGCACTTTTTCCATAGGGAAAATCAACTTAGACCTAGAGTTTGGAATTTAGGCATGACCCTGACAACAAAGTGACAAATGACTTGAGAGGAATTTTGCAATGTGACATTATGTGGATCTTTCTAAAATTTTGAAATTTTCCATAATGCGCAACATTGTGTGATTATGAACATATAAGCTATTCAATTTTCCAAAGCTATTTTTTCGCATACTTAAGTAATTAATTCAGTGATAAAACAATATTTTTTCTTAAGTTTGGGTTCAGACTATTCCACACAGAGAGAAAAAAAGTGAAACAGAACAGAGGATATAAGCATTGCTGTAGCATTTATTCCTTCAGCAAAGACTCATCTGTTTAGTACTTCAGCCCCACTCTGTCTGCGATCAGACACAGCTGTATGCTTAACTAAAGGGGAGGAGTAATTAACCTAAATCATGGGTGTAGATGACAGCTCAGCCCACTTGCCACCACAAGAATTTTTAATGCATGTCACAGCATGTTTTATTTTTCATAAAGAGAATTTGTTGAATATATGCTAAACATTTAGATTCCAAACCTTTAGTCTATATTGGAGATCATGTAGGAAATAATGCTGTTTATATAGTATAATGCATATTATAAAGTGTATAATGTATAGCATATATTTATATAGCATATAATGATATTATATAGTGTATAATACTGATTATATAGTGTATACTGCAGCGTATACAGTCTATAATACTGATTATATAGTGTATACTGCAGCGTATACAGTCAATATTGCAGATTATATAGTGTGTACTGCAGTGTATACAGTCTATAATGCTAATTATATAGTGTATACTGCAGCGTATACAGTCTATAAGGCTGATTATATAGTGTATACTGCAGCGTATACAGTCTATAATACTGATTATATAGTGTATACTGCAGTGTATACAGTCTATAATGCTAATTATATAGTGTATACTTCAGCGTATACAGTCTATAATGCTAATTATATAGTGTATACTGCAGTGTATACAGTCAATATTGCTTGTTATATAGCGTGTACTGCAGTGTATACAGTCAATATTGCTGATTATATAGTGTGTACTGCAGCGTATACAGTCTATAATACTGATTATATAGTGTGTACTGCAGCGTATACAGTCTATAATACTGATTATATAGTGTATACTGCAGCGTATACAGTCTATATTGCTGATTATATAGTGTATACTGCAGCGTATACAGTCTATAATACTGATTATATAGTGTATACTGCAGTGTATACAGTCAATATTGCTGATTATATAGTGTATACTGCAGTGTATACAGTCTATAATACTGATTATATAGTGTATACTGCAGTGTATACAGTCTATAATACTGATTATATAGTGTATACTGCAGCGAATACAGTCTATAAGGCTGATTATATAGTGTATATGTTGTAGTATATATTTACATTAGTATTTTGTACAGTATTTTGGGGGAAATGCGCACACACACACACACACACACATAAACACACACACACACACACACACACACACACACATACAGAGGTTGTTCTTTTCTCATTGCACAACGACATTGCTTTTTATTCCCCTCATGTCTTTCTCTCTCCCTCTGCCTCTCATTTTTTTCATCTCTTCTCTTTCTCTCTTCCTCTCTTTTTTCTCATTCTCACTCTCACACACTCTCTTTGTCTGTCTTTCTCTTCTCTTTAACAGTCTTTTACATTTCCTCCGTTTTGCTTTTTTGAACCCCTGCAGCGTTCTCTGCTCATTTTTACTGCACAGCATTCTCTTAGTGTCTCTCTCTCTACCTCTCTCCTTCTTTCATCCCCTGTCTTCGGTGGCTGTGCCATTTCCTACTATACAACCATGTGACTGATGTGTTTCTTTTTAATGATCACTGTAATGATCACTGCTGCATACACACACACACGCGCGCACACACACACACACAATACTCATCCTGCAGGTTTTCAGCAGCTGAAGCTGAGACTGCAGTATAACTGTGTGTGTGCTTGTGCGTGTTTGTGTGTGTGTGTGTGTGTCCGACCACTCATTTAGGCTATTACTTTAGAGAGGCAGAAAGAAAGAGGAGAGAGGGGGAAGAGAAAGAGAGAGTGAGACAGAGAGAGGAGCAAAAGAGAGTGAATGAGAAAGAGAAGAAGGGGGATAGAAAAAGAGAGAGAGAGAGAGAGAGAGAGAGAGAGGGAGAGAGGGAGTGAGAGATTGAGGTGGCAAGAAAGAAGAAAAAACAGAGCAGGGACAGAAAAGGAGAAAGCCAGACTGGAAAAGAGAGGCGAGAGAGAAATGTAGAAAGAGTGTGAGAAAGGAAAGAAAGAGAGGAGAGAGAGAGCAGTCTTTTCAGCCTCATGCATGGACGACTCTCTTGGGTCCTCTCAGGAGAACAGCCGGCTTGCTTTGCAAAGCTTTCATGCTGCAGTGGTTCTTGATCTCTCTCTCCTTTTTCTCCTTTTATGCCCCCTTTCTGTATCTTTTTCTCTCTTTTCAATCAGTCTTCCCCTTTCTCTTTTCTTTATGCTTTCTGTTTCTCCACTCCTTTCTCTAGCACCTTCCATCTCTCACCTCTCTACCTCTGTCTTTACCACCCCCTACCACAGTTTGGATAAGCGGCTCAAAGAATGGATGACTGATAAATGGATGGACCGATTTCTTAATCAACATCATATATTTTCTTATGTATCAAAGTACACTGATAAACCATGACATTAACACCACTGACAGTTAAAGTGAATAACATTGATTATCTAGTTATTTCATTACAGAGGAACATGTCAGGGGGGTGGGATATATTAGGCAGCAAGTGAACAGTCCGTTTTTAAAGGTTATCTGCTGGAAGCAGTAAAAATTGGTGAGTTTAAGGATTTGAGCAAAGGACAGTGGCCTTACTGTGATGGCTAGATGGGTCAGAGAGTCTCCAAAACAGCAGGTCTTATGGAGCGGTCCAGGTATGCAGTAGCTAGTACCTACCAAAAGTGATCCAAAGAAGGACAACTGGTATATCGACAATAGGGTTATGGGCACCCAAGACTCATTAAGCCCGTCTGGTCTGATCCCACAGATTTTTAAAAAGTGGTTTAAAAAGTAAATGGTGACTCTGGTAGAAAGGGGACCGAACACACAATGCACCACAGTCAGAGCTGTTTTTTTAGCAGCATAAGGGACCTACTCAATATTAGGCAGATGGTGTTAATGCTATGGCTGGTGGGTGTATATTACATTTATAACTATATTGCAGTATATTTACAATAGGTTTGCCTTTAAAATCATCCAGATATGACTAAACTGACCAGACAACTGCTGAGCTCAGCATAAAATGGCAAGTAATTTTGGCCTATAATGTTTTAGTGGCGTAGAAATAAAATCACAGAGTAGCACCAATGAAAGAGCAAATAACCCCAGGAGCCCATAAATATTTCATTCCATCTGAATAGGGTCTAAGATACCTAAAACTTGCTTTGCACAAAGAACAATGTCCAACATAACTCAGACCCACTGACCATTTCTCTCTATTCTGGCATTCATGTCTTCAGTTTTAATGAGGCCTTTACAGAGAGATGCTCTGAGGGCCGCCAGAATAGAGAAGTAAAAAAGATCAATAGATCTGATCAATACATTGGATTTGGATTGAAATGGTCAATAAATGTGATCAATAAGCCTTAAGGAACCCCTTTCAATGGATGGTTTTAAAGAATCAGGACTGCAAATGATGTTTAAACAGGGGATTTCTATGAAAAGAGCCCTTAATAGACCCTCTTTATGGCAGCTGTGGTTCTTTTTGAGCATAGCAGAGCTGTGGGATGAGTTAACATCACTGAATCTGCAAAGTTTGCTTTACTGGTTACATGCATTGACCTCCCCAATCCAAACCCAAAGCACAGATCAGATATATTGATCCTTTGTCATGGCCCTGAGAGATACAGAATTACCTGATCATGTGAGGTGTAATGTGTGTGTGAGAGAGAGAAGAGCAACGGAGTGTGTAAAATAGAAAGAAGACAGGAGGAGAGAGTTAAGAAAGAGATGGGAAAAAAAGGTTATGCGGCATATTGTAAACAGTGAGCAGTGAATGTGTCCTCTGCGTATAACCCATCCATCACACCTGTGAACACACACACCCAGAGCAGGAGCAGTGGGCTGCACATCTGCGCTTGGGGGCAGTTAGAGGGTTAAGTGCCTTGCCCAAGGACACTTCCGCCATGGAAGTGGAAGGAGGAATGCACTGTTTACTTACTCAGTCCTCCCAAATTTTCCCTTCTGGTCACAGGGATTGAACCAGTGACTATCCGGTCACAAGCTCTCTTCCCCACCATCGGGCCACAGCTGCACTAAAAAAAAGGGCAAAAGAGAAAGGTGTGACTCTTTCTTTTAATGTTCTGGTGTACGTGTGTGTTTGTAAGGCCAGAGCTCGACAGAGAGCACATGTGTGACTCATCAGAAGAAAGTGGCGCCTTGCTTGATTTAAAGCTCAGCTTGACCCTCTCTCTCTGTGTATGTATGTGTGTGCGCACGTGTGTGTGTGTGTGTGTGTGTAATAATAAAATTAATAATAATACATTTAATTTGTAATGCACTTTACATTTGGAACAATCTCAAAGTGCTACATGGTACATGGTGTGTGTGTGTGTGTGTGTGTGTCTGGAGGTCTTATTCCAGCCTTGAAGTTATCAAATGTCCACAATGTTCCACTGACCCAAGATGTGGTTGATCAGCTGAGACATGTTTCCAAATTTCTGTAGATTAGAACTGGATCACTAAAGCTAACGTCACTGACATTAGAAGTCAGTAGTCACACTCATCTTTTCTTTAATTACATTCCCAGAACTGGACCCAGCTCTTAATTAAGGTGGAACAGATTTGTGGGTGTGGTTTAGAACTCAGTATGAATTATTGTGAGCTATAACCATAAACTAAGCTTTATGCTATGGGCAGCTGAACCAGAGGACTGATCTTGGACTGGATTTTAAATTTATAGACACTTTCACAGCAAAGTTTAGGAACCTGGTTCCTAGGCTGTCCAGTTCCTTAACTGTTTTAGTTCCTAAACAACGTGCCAACGTTTTAGTCAGCAAGCTAGACCTGAACTTTAAAGCAAAATATGGTCTGTGAAAGGAACCAATCAGCCCAGCATTAAAAGGCACCTTTCTGAACTTTTTCATAGACCTATTGGAGGAGGTTCCTCCGTTTTTGTATGTCTGCACTGCAGGACCCGAGTATGAATAATGTTTTGAGGGACTATTTTACTTCCTCCTTCAGGTGCTGTATTTTCTCTAGCTAGAGGAACCATAAGTGTCACTACGGCATTCTTATTGTTGGGGCAAATGCAAACAGAAAGAACAGCCCTGAAGGTGTCTAGTTGAAAAAAGTCGCTAGAGCTGTTTTGTCAAAAAGTTCTTGGTCAGTACCTACCTCTGAGTGGGGACAGAAAACTAGCTCAGGAAGAACCTGACTCATTTTTACAGGAAGTGTTGCTTTAATGCCACTGTGCTCTGCCGTGTCGCTCTGCCCAGCTGTCACTCAAAAGCGTTTCCAGCAGTCAGGATCCTGGGGAATCCTTTGAGATTCTCTGAGCACCTCAGAACAAACAGAGTCAGTCAGACGTTTCTGTCTGCAGCAAGCCCTAATCCAGAGAGAGGGAGAACAGAGAGAGAGAGAGAGAGAGAGAAAGAAAGCATTAGGGAGCACATTTGCTCTGCCTGAAGTAATTTTACATAGTGAGCAGAGTTAAATTAATAATGAAGAAAGAGTGGCACCTGAGGAACTGAAATAATAAAGCAAAGTTTTTCTCTGTGAGTGGAAAATAGATGAAATACAAAGCATGCAGGTTGAGATGAAGGAACTGTATGAAATACCATCACTTTGAGTCAGGTGGGTGGCACAATGGTGCAGTGGTTCCTTCCTGTATGGAGTTTGCATGTTCTTTCGATATCTACTGGGATCTCCGGTTTCCTCTCAAAGTCCAAATTTGCTCCCTAGATGTGGATCTGTATGTGGGTTTCCATTAAGTTGCAAAATGAAAACGCTCATATTAAGCAAAAGTTTTACATTCAAATGAGTTTCCAATCCTAGATAAGTTCTCTGGTTCAGCTGCACACAGAACAGCTTAGTTCATGTTTATAGAGTAGTTTATAAAATTATGACATACAAACCCCATTTCCACAAGAGTTAAGATATTTTCTTAAATGCAACAAAAATAAAAATCATGTAAACCTTTATTAAACTGACAAAAGTACAGAGAAAAGATTTTCAATAGTTTTGTAACAGTGTCCCTGAACTGTTCCTTGTTCCGGTTTGTTTCCTTTGGCCATGTGCTTCTATGTCTCCATCTCAGTTCATTTCCCTGATTGTGTCTCAGCTATTCCTTGTCTACGTCCTTGTATTGTTTTTTATAAGTCATACTGTTTTGGGGATTTTGTTTATGTGTTCATGTTTGCTTGTGCCACTTCTGAGTATAGTGTCTTCTAATAAATGCGTTGACTTTGCCACACTCGCACCTACTTCCTAACAACCCCAATACGTTTACATAACAACAGGTTTACAGAACTTAACAATACGTTTTGAACAACTGAATTGTATTTTGTAAATATACACAAATTTGGAACTTGATGACTGCAACACACTCAGCATAGGTTGAGATCTTCAGGTAACACCTGTTTAGAAGACACAACTTTATTATGCAAGGAGTAAGCCATATATCAGCTCTATGCAAAAATGCCCAAACTCACCTCAGATGGACCGAAAGACTTTGGAAATGTGTGCTGTGCCCACATTTTAACTTGTTTATGGAGAAAAGAGGATTGAGGTTTCCGTGCTAAAGATGAAAATGACCATCCAGATCGTTATCAGCAAAATGTGCAAAAGCCAACATCTGTATGAGGGTGCATCAGTAGCAGCATTGGTGTGTTGAATGTATGTGTATGTACCAATGAGGTGTATATTAAGTGAACTCACACTCAAGCACCACAACAAAATTTGGCCTCTGCATTCAACCCATCACACGTGGAGCAGAGGGCAGCTATCAACAGCAACAGGAACAGTATAGCGGGACGGTACCTTGCTCAAGGGTACCTCAGCGGTTAGGATTTTGGTGACTCCTCTTCCTGGGACATCTATGCTTATTTCAGAAAGAAATACTGGACCACATTCTGCATGACGTTTAGACAAAGAGTGTGTGTGCTTGACTGGGCTGCTGCCAGATAAGATTTATATCCTATTGAAAATGTATGGAGCATCATGAAGAGGGGAACCACAGAGTGTTGAGCAGCTGAAGTCTATATTAAGCAAGAATGGACAAAATCTCCAATTGCAAAAATATTACAAATAAGATCTTCAGTTTCAAATGATTATATGATTAAAAAGTGTTTTTTTTTTTACAGTGTTGTTTATATTACTTCAGTCTGCACTGGATCTTATGCAAATGTTTGAATGTGAAAATAAGTAAACATCTCCAGAGAACATACAACTTTATTTATACTGCTTATTTACATTGCCATGTATAGTGAGCAGTATGTCCTGTAAAGAGCAGAGTCAACGTTTCCTGACAACACCAAAAGCATGTTGAATAAGAAATACTTGTCACGAATCTTGGGTATTTATGGGGATTTATTTTAAAGTAAACAAAACAAACACGAAAGCTGGACATAAACTACGGAAAACTACACACAACTCTCACGAACAGGGAAGTAACACAGTTGATCGACAAATACTGGACAGGACTTAAAATACTCAACATAAATTACCACCACCTGGGACTACGAACAGAGACAGCTGACAGGGGCGTGGCTAAGACAAACACGAGGAAACCAAAACATAAAAACAAGGACCACACGGGGGCGTGTGTACGTTACCATACTGATGTTTATTGTGCTTTTTATTGTGTATCATGTCCTGGAGAGGCATACTTTTTGACTTTCTACACCAGTAATGTGCAGCACATTTTGACAGCTCCCCTCCTCAAAAACATTCCCTACACCTGGCCATTAACAGGTGAGTAGAACCAGATGTGTCTGAGCATGAAAATCACCACATTGTGCTAGACACCAACCCTCCTGGACCAGATTTAGGCAGACTGCTAAGTTCTAAAGAATCCCTGCTAAAGGAGAGTATTAACCCAGGTTTGACCTTCAGCTAAAGACTAGATGAGCCTTAGAGGACTGATGACTTTGTTTTCTATCTCTGTATGTACAGTAGTGAGTATTGCATTACACTTTACACAGGTCATTGGGCCGCCTCAACCACATCACTTTTAGAGCAGCAGGGTGGCGATGGCAGCAGGGCCTGTTATTACGCTTCCTTTTAGCAGTATATGTCTATTGTTAACCCTAATGAACTGAACATCTCGCAGAAGCTTCATCCAGTACAAACATTCCACCCTGCAAGAACTTCACTATAATCACTTATTTTCCCAACAGAAACCACAAAACAGAAACAAAATCATTAAAAGCAAAACATTATGTGAAGTTTCTTTTATCACTTTGGTAAGTAACCGCAAAAAAAGCAGGATAATAAACAGTCCTCTGTTGTTCATGGGGGTCCTGTTTACCCTTTCAGGATTTATTCATTGATAATGACTGGATGACTATACATCTCATACATAATAAACTAGCTTAGTGTACTTAAACAGTGACTAGAAACACCTTACATATTACTGACATATTGGCCATGCTTTTGATCTGGATGTTATTGGTATTCCTAGGTTACTCTAGGCAATATATGTGGACAGTGGTGGCCTAGTGGTTAGGACACTGGCCCTGGGACCTGGAGGTTGCAGGTTCAAGTCCCAGCGCAGACACTACTGAGGTACCCTTGAACAAGGTACTGTCCCACTACATTGCTCCATGTCTTGGAAGTCGCTTTGGATAAAAGCGTCAGCCAAATGAATAAATGTAAATATATCTAGGTTTCTTTTTTTAGCTCTAACCCTGTCAGCACCAGTTCACCGGTTCTCTTTCCTTGGAGCATCTTTGGTAGTTACTAACAATTGCATACCAGAAATCCACCACAAAACCTGTTGTTTTGGAGATGCTCTGACCCAGTCGTCTAGCCATCACATCACAGTTTGGCCCTCAGGCCCTTTCGCATGCCCATTTTTCCTGCTTCCAACATATTGACTTCATGAACTGACTTTTCACTTCCTGCCAAATATATCCAACCCCCCTGACAAAAGCCACTTTAATGACATCATCAATGTTACTCACTTGGCAGAAGTAATGTGGCTGACCGAATGTTTCTGTGGGGAAAAAGGCTTAATGTGTGCCTTTATTATATTACAGGTTTCTCTTTCCTGGCAATAGAGGGTGATCATGACCACTAATATATAGACATTTGGTTATTTAGTTTGCTGTTTTAGTACATTAAGCCACATAAAAATGTATTCTCATTATAATTTTAATCTCTTTTATATTTGTTATTATATGAAACAGAATAGTTTAAAGCCAGAGGTCTTAAAATGGGCATGATGCAGACTACCGAAAGATGGCACCTGGGTTAATATAGCCTTGCCCTAGAGTACTCGCTGAGCCGCCACACTTGCTATCACACACTGATCTAATCTAGAGAGAAATAACTAATAGCGCTGTTGAGGTTCTTAGGCCTTGGGCAGGTGAGGCTTGCTAGTTCCTGAGAGTGCATTAGCTCAGAGCTGAATCAGCTGAATTAATATTGTGTAGGAGTGAGTTAATAGTGTCTGGGTACAGTAGATTATCCCGGGCCTTGGCGAGCAGCTTCTCTCTGATGGATCGTTTTGCTGAAGTGGTGGTGTTGGGGTGTGTTTTCTGCACGCAGCATGTGTGTATGTGTGTGCGTGTGTGTGTATGTCTCAGCTACTGTCAGCTTGTAATGGATCACCTGCTTTCCCCATCATGCCTGCGCAGCCAGATAACATGAACCGCTTTCTGCATATCAGCCACCATCAGAGAGAGAGGCAGAAAGAGTGAGAGAGAAACGACGAGAAAAGTGAGGAAGAGGATGTAGAAAGAGAATGAGAGAAAAAGCAAAAAATGAAAGAAACAGGAGTTAACAATGTTGGGGAAGAGAGAGAGAGAGACTTAAAGGGTGTGTTTTCTTGCTGTGGAGGAAGTGGATGGCAAACGACCGCTCTTCTCTCCCTCAGACCAAATTAGCATTTTTATTAGTATATCTTGGCCAATGGGAGTGGATCAAAATGTGTATGTGTGTGTTTCTGGCTGATTATGACTTTGTCCATTGCACCAACTGTAACGTCACGTCTCGTCTTCTCGTCAGCATTACGTTTCATGTCTTCCCATGTGCTCCCTGTCTTGTGTCTTGTTTTGACTTAGCCCCGCCTTGTCTCCGCCCTCTTTACCTGTCCCTCATTCCTGTCTCTCCCCCTGTGGTCCTTGTTTTGTGTCCTTATTTAGTCTTGTGTGTTTATCTTAGTCCTTGTCGGTAATTGTCATTAGTGTGTGTTTCTGTGCCTGAGCCTTGGTCGTGAGTCCTGCTAGTCTTTCTGTTAATCATTGTTTGTTTGGTTCTTTTCTAGTCTTTGTTAGTTTTTGTTTGTTTATTTAAAATAAATATAAAAAGATCAAAACTCACACTTACTTCCTGCAACCCCTCGACCATTCATGACACTAACAAAAAGGGAAGAAATGAAACATAGACATAAACTAGTCAACGCCACAAGGTTAGTGCACATCAGACCTGCCAGTGTATTAATGTAAAGCCCATTTAGAGGTATCATATTCATCAGACCAGCTGAAAAGGCACCTGACCAACATAACTAATTAAGTTCGCTGGACATGTTATTCCAAACCCATGGGCAATTACATTGAGCTGACCTTTGCATTTATAAATGTTTTCACTCTTCTGGCAGGGCTTTTCACAAGGATTTGAAGTGTTTGTTGGACATGAAAGCTTGGCGCACAATGGCATTCCAATTTATCCCAAAGGTGTTTAATAGGGTTGAAGTCACCTTGTGAAGGTCACTGGAGTTTCTTTCATACTAAACTCTTCAAACCATGATTGATGTATGGACCTCGCTTTGTGCACAGGGGCACAGTCAGGCTGAAACAGGAAAGGGTCTTCCAGAGAATATTGCCCCAGAGTTGGAATCATATAACTGTAACATTTTGTATGCTTCTGAAATAACTTTGCTGGAACTTAGGAGCTGAGCCCAAATGTCAAACAGCACCAACCCATTATTCCTCCTCTACCAAACATTATTGTTGCCACTATGCATTTCATTAGGTAGTGATCCTCTGTCATCCACCAAATACAGACTGCCAGATAATGTTGCAGCATGCTTTGCATCACACCAGCAACGTTTGGTATTGTGCATGATCTCTACCTTTATCATGAAGCTCAACATAGTTTGTGTGCTGGTGTTGCCATATGTCGCTCTGGGTGAGTGCAAATGTAAATGTGTTGCTTCCTCTGCCAGTTTGGAGCTCTGAAATAGGTAATGAAAAAGCAGTTTGGTAACTGTTACATGCTTCAGCATTATGCAGCCCTGCTCTGAGCTCACCCTCTTTAATACAGTGCCTACAATCGAACTACATTACACTCTAACAGGTGACAAATATTTACTATTGTAGTCTCTAGATAGTCTCTAGATCATTTTTTAAATAAATAAATAACAGATCAGTCACAGGGAAAAAGTAAGTACACGCTTACATCTGTCATACCTTTAAGTCCATATCAGGTGCCATTGATAGAACTTTTCATCTTATTTTAACTTGACACCTAGGGCTTAAATACAGTTAGACCAGGCCTTTTGGAACAATTTAAATAGAGCTTAAATGGCCACAGTAACAGTGAACATGTTTGGTGTAGGCCCAAAGAGTATTCCAGGAGAAGAACCCCATATCAACTCTGAAGCATGGTGGTGGAAATGTTATGGTTTGGATTGCTTTTCTGCTTCAGAGACTGGACTGCTTGCTGTCCCTGATTCAGCTCTAAATTTTTCCTCATATCAAAGAGTGCTTGAAGATAATGTGAGGCCACCTGTGGAAAAACAGAAGTCAGAGTTGGAATATGGTGATTAATAAGCTTATGGGTTTGGATCAGTATTACAACCCCCTCCTGGAAATCTACTGACCTGCAGAGTTTAGCTCCAATCTGAAACTAACATTCTTCCCTCCTCTTACTTGAAAAAAATGCATCTGCATTGCAGATTGAGGCTGAAACTACAGTTCACAGGAAGGAAGATCTACAAGACTAGAGTTGGTGACCACTGGTTCAGACTAACATACTGTGTAGAGTTCTGAAATCTGCAGAGAGTGAAAGCAGGAAAGGCTTAATGATTGTATGGAGATACAATGAACACAACTTCTCAGAGTAAAGGTAGATACGCTATGCTCTTATTTGCTGCATGTGCTGTTTTATAACGTCTTTACAGTCAGCATTTTATGTCAGTATGTGTGTGTATTCTGGGCCAGATGGGGTTCTAAGCTGTTACAGCTCTTGTATCAGAGGGGAATGGATCTGTCTAAATAAATAAATGCTTGACTGTGTTTTTCATATTTTAGCATTCCATCTCCATCCGTGGCTTTTCTGAGCATAAGGAATGTAAAAATTGGTAAATAACATTGGTTTACTCAGGCCTACGTGGGTTTCACTTTCAGTGGTCAGTTTTATGCAGAATTGCCACATGGTCAATTTGATGTTCACAACATATGCTTGTCAGGCTTGTCTAATTAGGGTGCAAAATGAATGTGTTAATAGCAAATGCTGTAGCCGTCACTGCCCACATACATCTGTGCATAGCTTTGGTTGGCATGTATGCTTTTATGTACAGTACCACCTCCTTCCGTCACTAGTAATGCGCTGGAATCACTTTTGTGCCACTGTACATGCAGCAGGTGTACCTGTATCTGAGAAAAAAATACTAGATGAAAGTCTGTATCTTTGCTTCAAGGCATGGAGAAGGAAGGCAGCCTTTATCAGCTGGGAACTTCCATTTTATGTATCCTACTAAAAAACACTACCCTTTTATTCATAATCAGATCAAACTGTGAGACAAGTGAAGAATCACACCTTTAGAATCAAATTTTGATATATAGTAACTAATAAATGATATTTAAGGAAATTTGTGTCCTCAGCCCAATAGTACATACCACCTTTAGCTCTTACTTTATATTGTACTTTGTGTTTGTTAGTGTAGGTGACAGATTATGTTTTTTTACTCAATTCTTTCTCTTGTTTTATCTGTCTTTTGTTGCCACAGACACAATGCATGTGATTCGCAACTTCATATAACAACTTCATATAACAACTCCTCCTCTCTCTCCGTCTCTCTCTTTCTCTCTCTCACTGTTTTGCAGGTAGTATTGTGTACCTTGGGATGATGGTGGGGGCGTTTTTCTGGGGCGGTTTGTCAGATAAAGTGGGCAGACGGCAGTGCCTCTTGGTGTGCATGTCCGTCAATGGCTTCTTCGCCTTCCTGTCCTCATTTGTCCAAGGCTACAGCACGTTTCTCTTCTGCAGGATGCTCTCAGGGTTTGGGTGAGTGCCTCTTGTTCACCTTTCAGTGAAGAATTTCCACTGGTAGTCAGGACTAAATTGTCACTATTACAACAATGACTATAGTTTGGGCCATTAATGTCAAAACCTGGTGGAAAACCAAAGAAAAAATCCCCCTCAACAATAATGCTATTTTTTGCTAGCATCTGTAATTTTGTAATATTATGTTAGCACTAGTTCCATAAACACAAACATCTGAATTGTCAGGTTTGGTTTTTTTTGGAAGTAAATACAAGCTTCAAGCTCTTTAACTTGGGTTTAATAAAGTAAAATAGCAAACAATGAAACAGATACAGGATACGTAGAACAGGCTAAAGACAACAGGAATACAACAGGGTAACCTCAACAGAGAACCGACGACACTAAGACAAACACACGAGACTAAATAGGAACACGAAACAAGGAACACCTGACGGGGAGACGACGGGAACCAACAAAGAACAGGTGACAAGGCGGGACAGGGGCGTGGCTACACACAGAACAAGACTGGGACATATGAAAACCCAAACAAATACAGACAAAAGCATGTGACAAAGAAACACCCAATCAGACGAGACGGAACCTCACATGAATATTGTAAAAAGACAATTAGTGTTTAATCTGGGGCTTGTAACACATATTAGTATGTATATAAGAGCTTGTTTGTCACAGTTTTACACTGAACCAGCACATTAGAGGCTTGATAATGATTTACTAAATTGAATAAGCTGTGCTTGATGAAGGAACAAACAAAAATGTGCATCAGTTACATTGGAGTTGAGCTTAGGAAACCCAGATTTAACATGTAAGGCCTTAAGTCTAGTTTCTAAAGGCTTAACCAAACCTGCTATTAGTGAGAGGGATGTCAGGGGTTCAAACTGAGATGGTAGCATATATTTATTAAGTGCAAAAAAAGACAGTATCCAAATGACAAATTTGTAAACTGAATGTCTGTCAAACAAATATCCAAATGGTTGCATTTTAGGGTTCAAGCACCATTCTAGGCACATGGTAGATGTTTCTATTTTAGAGTAGTGTTTATATTGTCATTCAGCTACTGAAAAGGGCATCTGCTGCAGTCAAGAAGGCCTTCACAAACATTGCATTTTGTAGGATTTTTTAAAACCTCTGAGCTTTTATCCTTGTTAGAAGTTTAGTGTTGTAATTGCTCAGCCTGTCTGCAGCAGGGGGAAATCAGCGAAGGCCTCTGCTGGCTCGAGGGCTCTTTAATTATCCTCGTCCAGAGCTGCTTTACTCATTTAATTCTAGAGGGCTCTTTACGGCGGACCAGGGAGCAGTTTAGCGTTTGATTGGGCTGCGGCAGGAGTTTGACCTCAGTTTGACCTCAGGCTGTAACCGTAGCAGTAAGGGGCCTCTGTCTCCCTGTGGGGGGTAAAACACACACACACACTGGTCTCCCCACCCAGTGTCTTCCAGAACATTCTGTCTGGCTCCATGCTGAGATAACGACTCCTCTGTTAGTGGCACACACCAGGCCACTCACTCAATCTCTCTCTCTCCCTCTCTCTCTCTCTGTCCCTCTCTTCCCTCCCTCTCTCTGTCCCTCTCTTCCCTCCCTCTCTCTCTCTGTCCCTCTCTGTCCCTCCCTCTCTCTCTCCCTCCATCCATCTCCCTCTCTCTGTCCCTCTCTCTCTCTCTCTCTGTCCCTCTCTTCCCTCCATCTCCCTCTCTCTCTCTCCCTCTCTTCCCTCCATCTCCCTCTCTCTCTCTCTCTCTCACTCTCTCTCTCTCCCTCTCTTCCCTCACTCTCTCTGTCCCTCTCTCTCTCTCTCTCTGTCCCTCTCTTCCCTCCATCTCCCT
>JBBPDA010025608.1:0-15463 GCA_037974385.1 Arnoldichthys spilopterus | reverse complement strand
ATCTATCTATCTATCTATCTATCTATCTATCTATCTATCTATCTATCTATCTATCTATCTATCTATCTATCTACCTAAGCACGGAAGTCTTGACACTTGAACCCTCCTGACCAAACCTTGGGTCTAACTGCTTCATGAAAACATTCAATTGGAACCAAGGACTCAGATGTTTCCCAAAAACGTCTACGTGTCATATGGTGACTGCTGTGAAGGTTATGTGGCTGTGAGCGTGAGGACCTGGAGCGTGGGCTCACAGACAGACCCTAGCCATTCCAAAGGGGCTGATGGTGAAGCGACGCTTGTTCAGGATGTTCTGTCCGTCCATCTATTATTGGCTCTCGTTGTGAAATCGCATCTATGGCCGCCCTTCCCTTTTGATATAGGAAACACGAATTTAACCTTTGCGAGGCTTTGCAGGAGCCCGAGTTTTTCGCCCCTGTGCCCCCTGAACGGCGCTGAGTACAGATAAAGGTTAGCCCGGCTTGCGTGTCAACTGATACCCCTGATCCACATTTGGCGAGCTGGCACGCCCGCCCCTGTCCTGCCCGAGAATGATGGGGCAGTTGGCACAGCCTCTGGGGTCCTGGAGGACTTGCTGGAAAAGTGTGGGCAGCGTGCCAGCGTTAGCCTTCACTCTGCTCTGCTTCCGACACGTCTGCGCTTTTCAGTCACCCATCTGTCGGAACAGAAACGCTCACATTTTAATCAGCGCCGCGCTCCCACCAACGTCCCAAACGTCCAAGCGGCTCTTTCTTCACCTCAAGTCTGTTTTTAACCACGCGTGAAAAACACATGTAGCAAAGATTTTAATCCTAGCAGTTTTATTTGCTCATTTTATAATATTTTATGTTGTTTTCATCTAGATATTTACTCTGCAATTGTTTTTTTGTTTTTTGCTTTTCAGCGTAATTACATGCAGTAATGAATTACACCATTATTTTCCCCTCTCCCAGTTTTTGGAAAGGAAACACGCGTTTTTATCATCGCTTTGCTTTTTGCTAGGTCTAACTGATGTTAGCCTAAAATCTGTTAAAGCTGCCCTTCCACTCATATCTGTCATATGACACATGTACTTGCATAAAGTGCCCATTATTGTGTATATTCTTCCCAACTGGACATTAGATCAACAGTGGGCAGTGGTGGTGTAACAGTGAGGGGGTTGCCCCTGGGACCTGAAGGTCGCTGGTTCAAATCCCAGACTGGTACAAGCACCACTGAGGTACGGTGAGTAAGGTCACCGCCCCACGTCAGCTGCTCCCTGCTCCTTTGGTGAAATTCAAAGGTCACATTTCATTGTGGTGCGTGCTGTGCTGTGGTGCGTTCACAACGACAAATTTTCACACACTCACATCATAGGGCAGAGTGGTTAGGACCTTGGCCTTAGATAGATATATATAGAAAGTTGCACCCAACTTGGGGGCCACGCTCCCCTCTAGCTGCCCTCTGCTCCACGTGTGCATGTGTGATGGGTTAAATGCAGAGGTCACATTTCGTCGTGCACTTCGTGTCTGATTGGGTGTGTTCGCAATGACACATTGTCACTTTCACTAATCGTCTGTTACTAAATATTATGCTGGAATCACGTAAAATATTATGTAATGAGTAAATTCACATTCAGTTTGCCACACGTTGAGGATGCACTGAGATCTAGTCTCACAGGCCACATTTGGAGGGGGTCTGGGCTCCATATGGGCACATTATTTTAGCAGTGTGTATACAAATGTTGACTGGGCCACACAGAAGGATCACCTACTCATCTGATGCCATCTGCGCCAGCGGTAGAAAATTTTAGGCTGGACTATAGTTAGTTAGACTAGAATGTAGATATATATATATATAATGTATATATAATATGTGTGTGTGTCTGTGTGTGAATATATATGTATATAGTAGGTATATAAATATAAGGATGTACATACATTTGTATCTTTCAGCTGCTGTAACACATTACAAGATCAGTAAAGTTCTATTCTACTCTATTCTGTTCTGTCCGGGAGGCTCAAAACTGCCCGAGAACACAGATCTGGTGCTCGTTCACACATGTGTTGTCATATTAAAGTCATTGTTTGCCTGGAACACGCCAAGGAACAGGCCTGGACTGTGTCGGAATAGCTGAATGAAGGATGCTTTCCCAGCTTTCCTATTTGTCTGATCTGTAGCCAGTGGGCTTGCTAAATATACCAGTGGAACTGACCAGCATGTAGATCTTGGGGCAGCCCAAATTCCCTCTCTAAGGGCCGGCTTCTCATGTCAGTTCGGATTCTTTTGAACGGACTCTGCTGAAACTGCTCTTTCAGAACCTTCTATGGGTTCTACTGGGAACCGAGACAGCTGTACTGGGCTCTGTCCAGTTGCTGCATTTTCTGACCTGGAGGAATCTCTGGAAGGTTCTGAAAGAGCAGCTTCAACAGGATGAGAACTGACTTGAGAAGCTGCTCTTAGAGAGAAAGGTTCAGAGGATTATTGATCAGGGAGCTGTTCAACTTTAAAAAGGGCAGTGGTGGCCTAGTGGTTAGGACGCTGCCTTTGAGACCTGAAGGTCGCAGGTTCGAGTCCCGGCCCAGGCACTACTGAGGTGCCCTTGAGCAAGGTACCGTCCCTCCATGCTGCTCCACGTGTGATGGGTTAAATGCAGAGGCTGCATTCGTTGTGGTGCTTGAGAGTGTTCACAATGACAAAGAGTCACTTTCACTAATGAGCTGCCAGATGGATCAGAAAGGACGTGTTATTCAGCTATTTGGACGTGGCCCCGGTCTGTGTTGTTCTGTTTTCTTCTTTTTCTTTAATCATGCAGACATGTCAGCCTCCTGCCAGTTCTTCCCAAATGGAAGTAATGTACAGGCTTATTTGCATATAGCGCAGAGATCTGTTCACAAAAGGTCACTTGAGACACATGTGATGAGGCATTCTAATGCCAGGTGTGAACATACGTGCTTGGAACTGTTCACTTGTGATCAGCCCAGACACACGTTAATGCCTGGTGTGAACAGGGCCGTCAAGAGATTTGACAGATTTGATCGCCGGTGGTGCCGTAGCCATTCATGGCCTGCAGTCCGTTTGGCTTAGCTCTCTCTGGATGCACAGGGTGGCCTTCCTTCTCCCGTACGGTGGAGTGCGATGGTAGGATCTAGCTGATGTAATAGAATTAGCAGTCGATGTTCTGCTCCAAGCTCGTTGAGCTGGATAATGACGTGACATCAGCGGCAGTTTGAAAAGATGTGGCGCTTCACGTGTCTTTGCCAGGCTATTTCCTCCCAGCGTGGTAGTGCATTGCGTGATATGGAGAGAGCGTAGCTACTGAATGGAACTGAACGTGACTAAATTAGGGAGGAAATTGGATATAAATAATAATAAAACAATGAATAATGAAAAAAGCAATGTAAAAATAAGAGGAAAATAATAAAAAAAGAATTATAAAACAATGTATAGAAAGTTTTTTCTTCTGCAAAACAAATATCCTTTCATTAAATTCCGATGAGACAGTTAGCGCTGTCGCCTCACAGCAAATAGGGTCTGGATTCGATCCCTGGGTCGGCCACACGTGCCTTACTGTGTGTGGAATAATCAAGCTCACCACATGTTCCCGTGTGTTTCCTCCGGGTTCTCCGGTTTTCTCCCACTGTCCAAAGGCTGCAGTAGGTTGATTGGATGCTCTGAATTGCCCGTAGGTGTGACTGTGTGTATGAATGGTTCTGTATCTGTGTTGCTCTGCGATAGGTTGAGCCTCCTGTCCTGGGTGAACCCCACCTTGAGCCCGTGGTCAGCTGGGATTGGCTCCAGCTTCCCCGCGACCCGAAGTGGAAGAAGGAAATGAACGGATGGATGAATGTTGTAGTAAAAGCTGTTGTTATGGGTGTGGTCAGTGGTTCTCAATAACTGATTGCAATAATTGTTCAAATGTAAAGGTCTTTGGAGGTTTGCTCAAGCGAGCGAGGCCTCACTTTTGTTTAAGAAATAAAGACCTTCACGAGTCTTAGGAGAAGAAATGTTTTTCCTCCATTTTTCCCAGTAGGCCACCAGAGGGGGGTATTTTAGAACGCACGCTGACAGACGACGTCTCTTGTGTTTTTCGCCAGCTTTTGAAGTGTTTCCCCCTTCTGGTTTGGCTCTCTGAAGGGAATGAGGTAGTGCTTGAGAAGCCTGTTTGAACTCATGTCAGTTATATAATAATAATATTAATAATAATAATAATAATAATAATAATATATTTCAGAGCCTGCAGGTATTTATTAAAGCACAGCAGAGATGCTGACATAGGACGTGTATTTGAAGGAAAAAACAACATGAAAGAAAAACTCCAACTTAATGGGCTTCCAGAGCCGGAGCATCAGAGGTTCTGACTTAGACCGATCAGCCACAACATTAACCCTATAACTGCCGCACCAGGACAGAAAGCAGTGAAAACATTTTCTTTGCATTTTATATTTATTTGGGGCAATAATACCAATATATGTATTTTATATGTATTAACTTAAGAAACCTTTTACTTTTTTAAAATATAGGCCCCTGTCAAGCAGTCGAGATTTCTCTTTACCGTAAAACTCATGAAATTCTTCGATTCTCTTCATACCTCTCAGAGAAATCCACGAACCTTCATCAGATGTGTGTTAGTGGAACAGAACCACCTGCATGCCTTCACAATATGTAGCACTATGACAGCAATACGGTCTTTTGTCCAGTATATACACAAATCAGCCATAACATTAACACCACCTGCTTAGTATTGAGTGTGTCCCTCCTGCTGCTGGAGCATCTTATGTCGGATCGCACCACACAGGCTAGCCATTGCCCCCCCCAACAATCAGCTATGGTTGTCCGTGACCCTGACACTGGTTCACTGGTTATCCTTCCTTGGATCATTTTTGGAGGGTACGAACCACTGCACACTGGGAACACCCCGCAAGACCTGGAGATGGACCCAGTTTTCTAGCCATCACAGCGCGATCCTTGTTATATTCACTCAGATCCGCTCATTAGCCAAACTTCCCACGTGCATCAGTGAGCCTTGGGTGCCCATGACCCTGTACACCGGTTCACCGGTTGTCACCTTGGATCATTTATGGTAGGTGCTAAACACTGCACACCTGGAATGCTCCCAAAGACCTGCCGTTCTGGAGACGCTCTGACTCACAATAAGGCCCTTGTCCAAGTGGCTCAATCATGTAATATTGATTTTCAATTGCTTATAAGGAACAGAAGAGAAGAAATTTGTCATTGTGAACATACTCAGTCACACACAAAGTGCACCACAATGAAAAGTGACCTCTGCCTTAACCCATCACACGTGCACATGTGGAGCAGTGGGCAGCTACCAACAGCGCCCGGGGAGCAGTGTAGTGGTGACGGTACCTTCCTCAAAGGAAACTTCAGTGGTAACCTGGCCGGGACCTGAACCTGTGTCCTTCTGTTCACAAGGGCAAGGTCTTAACCACTAGGCCACCACTGCCCATCTGTCAGCAAGGTAATGTTTAGGCCAGTTCACTTAACCTGTTTGGAGTATAAAGCCCCTTTACACGTCATGTGGCACCAAAATGCTTAATGGAACCTCAGTAGTGCCTGGCCCGGGACTTGAACCTGTGACCTTCAGTTCACAAAGACACTGTGCTAAGCACTAGGCCTCCACTGCCCACATTTTTGTCATAAACGTTCGGCGACCAAGAGGTGGACTAGAGTCTGTCTCCTGCCTCTAGCTTTGTCTACTGGAATATGAGGGGAAACAGGACAGAATGGAGGGGGGAGGGGGGGGGGTATAGATCCTGACACAATGCGAGTAATCAGCTTCAAAGCGTTTTGTAAATGAGCTGCCGCGCCGCTGGCAAACGCTCCCCCGTTTCAACCAGCCTCCTACTCCGGGAGCTGCCGCCGTCGCAGTCTTTCTGTTCCGCTGCGATTCCGCCTACAGTGGTGCCAATAGGTGAACAATACATTTCTGTGGTCGTTAAAAACAGCCTAAACTGTGTGGTGGTACAGAAACGCCACAGGCATTTTGCACAAAGTGGTACAAAATATTGATACAGAATTGCTTAGAGTTGACCGAGAGATTTGGAAGGTTTTATTAATTAATATTATTGTTTGTTTTTGTTCTTCATATGAAGATGCACCAAAAAAAAAAACCATCCATTGACTGTTGCTCAGGCTGGCTCAGCGGGACACTGCCAATGATTTCAATTACACTCATGTTCACATGAAAGAGCGCAACAGGGGAAACGGCCCCTTTGATCGTGTTTTCCCCTTAGCAGTATCGCAGCCATACACACACACACACACACACACACACATGCACTCACACACGTGCGTAACTAGTAGTTTAGCTCCATTTCAGATTGCAGTTATGGCTGAAACTCCTGTTGTGGTTCTGTAGCCTGCTGCAGCTCTGATGAAGTTTTATTCACTCTGGAACAATGCAAAGCTTCACTGAAAGAAAAGCATTAGCTGTTGCTATGGTAATCAGGGCTGAATTAATGTGAAATTAACAGATCTTTGTAAAAAAAAACAAAATAAAAAAAAAAAACATGGGTGGGCAGTGGTAGCTTGTGATCAGAAGGTCGCAGGTTCGAGTCCCGGCCCGGGCACCAGTGAGGTTCCCTTGAGTAAGGTACCGTCCCGCTACACTGCTCCTCGGGCGCTGTTGGTAGCTGCCCGCTGCTCCACGTGTGCACGTGTGATGGGTTAAACGCAGAGGTCGCATTTCGTTGTGTGACTGAGGTGTGTTCACAATGACAGTCACATTCACGCAGGCAGTCTGTTAGTGTAGTCTGTACGGCTGATGTACTGTAGAAGTTCAAAAGAGGTGATGGGCACTGGGAAGCAAGTGTAGAACGGAGGCCCACTGAGTCAATAGATTCTGGTCACTTGAATGAAAAGGCCCATAGTGCTTTGCTCAAGTCTCGGCTTGAGTTGTGTTCTTGTGCAGCTGTTATAGATCATTTAAGCCACTTTAGTATCAACCTGAAATCAAAGTGAAACTTTTTAGACTTCATAGCTTTTTTTGTAGTCCCATATTGGCAGAATAGATATTTTTCATTTACGTATTATAATAATTGTTAATGTTAATTATAATAATAGAGTAGAATTCTAATAATTCTAAAATAACAATAATAATAATAATGATGATAATAATAATAATAATAGTAATATTTTGCTCTGCAACTTGATTGTCCAATTAACTATGACCCTGTCTGTGTGTGTGTGTGTGTGTGTGTGTGTGTGTGAACTGTTGAGGGGCTGCAAACAGTAAACAATGACAGCGGACCCCCTGCTGTGAAAACCTCTCCACAAAGTGATTAAAGCTACAGCACAGCTGCAACTGCCACAATACAAAGTAGCATTAAAATACAAAAGAAGCTTATTAATGTGGAATTATGAAAATCCACATCATTTACAGTTTTGTAGATGATCCACATGTCCATCATAAGGTTATGCACATTCCGCCAGCGTCATTAACGATAAAATCATTTTGTTTTTGGAATTGTATATTATGGCTGGTACGAGTAGACGCACTATTCAGACTTTACAAGATTCACATATTTGCTGGTGTTTCCGAACGCATCCAGTAGGAGGCAGCGTTGTATTAATGGTCGCTGTTTGTTGCTGTAGAAGCCGCGATTGTAGCCCCCTGTTCAAATACGTTTTGTGGTGGGCTACTTCATTCTAATGTACTGAAATTAAACCCTTATCATTTTACTTGTTAGCCATGATGGTTTAGTCTGTGGCAATCTGCATTAATCTGCACCAGTGTAACGAACAGATAGAATAGAATATGTATTTTATGTATTTACATACATTTTAGTATGTAAATGTGTGTACATATATCTGTATCTGCTGTAGCAAGTACATTTCCTATTGGGGAATATCTACAGCAGATACAGATATATGTACACACATTTACATACTAAAATGCATGTAAATACATAAAATAGAATATAAAATAAAATAAAAAAGATCTTACTATATACACACAGCATGCAGTCTTAACCAAAGTCGTTTTTTGTTTTTTTTTTAATACAAAAAAGTGTAAAAGTGATATTGCGCAGATTATTGCCCATTGCTCAGTGATTGTGTTGCATTATGAATAAGTTAAATATATTGCACAGATAAAAATACAGCTGTGTGTGGGTGTTTTAATTCACTGTCTAGTTTACCGAGGTGTTGTACAACCTGATGGCAGATGGTATGGAGGACCTGCGGTAGTTGATTAGTCTGTGCACAGATGCCCCTGTTTGTGTGTGTGTGTGTGTACATGTTTTTAACTCCATATTTAAGGACTGAATGTACTCACAATGATACGAATACGAGAAAATCTGTGACATTTTTTGCTGGTCCTCACAAGGAACCATGCTGCTTTCTCCACAATACTTTTTTTTTCTAGGGAAAACTAAAAGCACAGGAAGGCGGCACGGTGGTGCAGTGGTTAGCACTGTTGCGTCGCAGCAAGAATGTCCTGGGTTCGATCCCCAGGTCGGCCATGGGTGCCTTTCTGTGCGGAGTTTGCGAGCTCTGTTGGTGTGTGCTATTCCTCCGGGTTCTCCGGTTTCCTCCCACAGTCCAAAGGCTGCAGTAGGTTGATTGGATGCTCTGAATTGCCTGTAGCTGTGAGTGTGTGTATGACTGGTTCACTGTCTCTGTGTTGCCCTGTGATGGGTTGAGCCTCCTGTCCTGGGTGAACCCCGCCTTAGACCCCTAGTCAGCTGGGATTGGCTCCAGCTTCACCGTGACCAGAAATGGGAGAAATGGTTTGGAGAATGACTGAATGAATAAGAGAAGGTTAGGGTTGGGTTTAGGTATTGCTGATACAGAGTATTACGGAAGTCAGTGGAATGTACTCACGAAGATAGCAATACCAGCCTGTGTGTGTGTGTGTGTTTAATTCAATAATTCACTCACAGCTGGCGTTCTTGGATTTAAATTTGGGAAATTGGGCAGGACGCTGAACACGGTGGCACTGTTTAACAAAGCGAGAACGGCCTCCTCCCTAAAAGACAGCAGAGCGGGAGGGGAGTCGCTCGTCATTCATTGCTGTGGTGATGGTTTCTGATGGCTACCCACAAATTCACTTAAGCTGGGTCTCTGTGGCTCTGGCGCTGCAGCTCAGCCCATCTCAGCCAAGCAGCTCCTTAGGAACTGAAGCTGCTGGCTGTGAGCCAGGCTTATTCAGTTCCCTGTGGCTCATGGCTTTCTCTGTCGGTGCTTAATGCTTTATAGCAGGTGTTGGAGTAACGCTCAGCCGTAACGGAGCTGATCGGCAAAATGAGCCAATGAGAATGTGAACGAGCCAATGAGGGGAAAGTAACTAGTATTATGAACCTTAGGTCCAGATGTTTTTTTAGACGCCTCCTCATCCAGCCGTGGGCAGTGGTGACCTCGTGGTAAGGGACCTTCCCTTGTGGTCGGAGGGTCGCAGGTTCATGGTTCAAGTCCCGCCACACTGCTCCCCAGGCGCTGTTGATAGTTGGCCCTTTGCTGCACGTGTGGATGGATTAAATGCAGAGGTCACATTCTGTTGTGTGTGATTGGGTGTGTTCACAATGACAAATAGTCACCTCACTTCACTTCCACCCAGGATTTCTTCTGTAGTTAAAGGTATTGGGAGTTTGTCCCCCTCTGCTGCCATAACAGCCACTTGTGTTCTGGGAAGGCTTGGCACCAGATCCCAGAACATTTCGGTGAGGATTTGACTGCATTCAGCCACACAAGCATTAGCGAGGTCTGGCTGGTGTTGGAAGATTACTTCTGGATCACAAACACCACTCCAACTCATCCCAGTGGTACTGTATAGAGATCCATCGCTCCTGAGAATGACGCTTCGCTGCTCCGCGGCCTGCAGGGATGTCTGTACACTATTGAACATCTGTTATGTGTAGTTATGGGAGTGAGGGTCCACATAAGGACTGATATGTGGTATTGTAGAAGGCTGCAATATGCAAATGAGCTTCTAACCAATCACATAACTTCTATGTGAAGGGGTGGGGCTAAAGTGTTGTAGGCTAAATGAGATAAATGTAAATGTGTGGGTTTTGTGACCTCACAGGAACTGGGATTTGAAAATGGCCTGTTATATAAGCTTAGTTTGCATATCGTCCCTTTCGGAACGAAGCCCTGTATGTCCATTTTTGCCACCTGACCATTACATTGTGTGGAATTTTGGACAAATGGTCCAGAATGACTTTAGAGAAACATCATTTTAGATTAACCTCCATCGTAAGTTAAGAAGTTTGTTTTGCTACTGTAAAGTCACTGTTTTGGTGAAATGAGGTTTTTGTCTGACACCGATGATGTATGGACTGTATGGATGAGGGGAGGGAACGTACATTGTGATGCTTAAACAATACTTACGTTAGGCCTTTTCTAATTAGAGAAACATGATCCGGACCCAGGGGCGGCGCGGTGGTGCAGCCTTACAGCGAGAAGGTCCTGGGTTCGATCCCCGGGTCCGCCACAGGTGCCTTTCTGTGCGGAGTTTGCGAGCTCTCCCCATGTTTCCTCCGGGTTCTCTGGTCTCCTCCCACAGTCCAAAGGCTGCAGTAGGTTGATTGGATGCTCTAAACTTGGGAAGAAGCGGTTTAGAAAATGGATGGATGGATGATCTGGACCCTTTGATGTATCAAAAAACATCACGATCACTATATGCATCAGTATAATCACAATACTGAAATTTTATCCATATCGTGCAGCACTAGTCTGGGTGACTTGATTAGTGCCTTGACAGTAGATGCATTTAGGTGAGTTTAGAGCATCCAATCAATCTACTGCAGCCTTTGGACTGTGGGAGGAAACCAGAGAACCAGGGAGAAAACACACGCGAACACGGGGAGAGTTCACAAACTCCGCACAGAAAGGCACCTGTGGCCGACCCGGGGATCGAACCCAGGACCTTTTCGCGCTAAGCACTGCACCACCGAGTCATAGGCAAACGTTTATTTATTTATTTATTTATTTTAACTCACGTCTGCACATTTTAATGCGCAGTTGCTGTTTATATGCTGATTGTAGAAAAACATAGTTTAGAACATGTTTTCCATCCCCAGTGTTTTGTATCCTGCATGTCATGGGAGGCTGTGTGTATACGAGGGGACCGGAAGGTTAAGAGGTTCACCACCACAGGAGCCGAGTGCAGCGAGTTCACTTAGCAGGGAGTGAGAGAGAGAGAGAGAGAGAGAGAGAGCGAGCCCGTGGCCATGTAGGTCATGCTGACTAGTGATCATGTTAGTTTTTATGAGATGTCTGACTGCCGTCCGTCGGCGCTCGCTTGGGCTTTAGTCTTGTCCTGGATGCGTTATCCTCACTCTACCCCACTCCAGGAAGGCATACTGAGGACCCTAGCTATTGTGTCTGTCTTGTCTGTCTGTCTGTCTGTCTCTCTCTCTCTCACACAACCCTATAACAGCAGCAGGAGGGGCACTACTCGAAACTAAGATTTAATATTAATGTTTCTTTGTTTCATTAAATCAACTCAGCCAAATTCTGGATACCCTGAGAAACCCCAAAACCATGGCCACAAGAAGCCCTGCCCCCAGGGTGAATTACCCATGCTTAAATCATTCTTATTAATATTCTTACTAATATAATATTATTCAGGAGATAATCATATGTAATAAAATGAGCATTGTAACAATCGTATGAATGTAGCAATTTTATTACGACTATTTGTAATAGTAATAATTATATTATTACTGCTGCTGCAGCTCCTGATAAGATTGGTTGACATATCTTAATATATTGACATCGTCTAGATCAAAGGGTGTACGTTTTCTTTTGAAATCCCCCAATCCCCCAACTCTTGAACAGAGAACCTGTGCGACGCGTTTTGACCGAGCCCACATTAGCTGTTCATAATGTAATAAATACCAAAATCGAAACCAAGGTGTAACCAACGCACCAAGCCCATTACCACTACTCTGCTTTCCTTCGGTTTGTAAAACAGCTCCTCGTATCCACCTCTTTGTTTGAACACACTCAAGCACCACAACGAAATGCAACCTCTGCATTTAACCCATCACACGTGCACACGTCGAGCAGCGGGCAGCTACCAACAGCGCCCGGGGAGCAGTGTAGCGGGACGGTACCTCACTCAAGGGTACCTAAGTAGTGCCTGGGCCTGAGACCTTCTCAAAGGCAGTGTCCTAACCACTAGGCCACCACTGCCCTCTTTTGGTTTTGGTGCTAGCAAAACTTGTTATTGTCACACATCAGCAGGACAATGCAAAAGCCAATCACTCTGGAGAGGTGTGTTTAAGAGGCCCACCTCCACAACACACGTCGTGTCCCCACCAATCTCATTGGCGATGTGTGTTTAAGAGGCCCACCAAGTCAAGTCTGGTTTACTTCGATATCATTTTTACAAATGACGTTGTCACAATGCAGCTTTACAGAATTCGGGTCCGAGCCCCCAATGAGCCACAGGCGACAGAGGCAGGAAAAACTCCCTAAACTGTAGGAAGAAACCTCGGGAGGAACCAAGGCTCAGAAGGGGGAACCCATCCTCCTCTGGTCGACACCGGAGAACAATAACAAACGAGTAAAGGAAATGTATATATATATATATTCGTTCAGTTCTTTGGAGGATGGGGCTGTTCATATGGGTTCTCCTCTGTAGGAGCAAGTGGGTTAAAAGCAGTAAGAACTTCAACCAGAAGTAGGGTATCAGGCTGGTCCAGACAGCAGAATGGGAAAGGGTCACTTGAAGCTCAGCGGGATCTCAGCGTCCCCACCAATCACATTGGCGATGTGTGTTTGGGAGGCGGGCCCTCAGGTAGAGAACGCAGTGTAACCCTCTGTAAACCTGGATGCATTATGTTAGACCTTCATGGAGCATCACGTTTTTGTTTGATCTAAATTACTGGTGGGGACAGTTTAGCAATCACTAGATGTTGGTGGGGACACGTCCACACAGTCCCCACACAATTCTATACCTTTGGTCTAGACAGTGGAAAATTTGGCCTTTGGCCAGCCCTACTATATAATAGTTTATTGTGGGCCATGTTATATATAATTCATTCTAATAAAACATCTCACTTACACCTCCCTCTCCCTCTCTCTCTCTCTCTCTCTCTCTCTCTCTCTCTCTCTCTCTAGCACTTGTTTATGTTTTTGTCATGGTCTGAGCACATGCGGCCAGCTGGAGTGGGGTCTGGGGGAGGGGCACTGCCGGCCTGAGAGTGACAGGCAGGATCTGATCCACTGTTCCTTCTGATTCGGAAGCCAGGGGGATGTAAAGGCACTGTAAAGGCATACTTTGGAAGCAGTAGACGAGTGCCTGCGTTTGACTTTTTACTCAAAACATTACAACAGAATTTGCAGCCGTATTGCAAAAATGTTGATATTTTTTAACAGTACAGTATGATACAGTGCAATAAATATGAATTGTGTTGGTGTGAGAGCAGCTCAATTACTTCTATATGGGCCCCATGAAAATATGAGAAAACGCACTTTTGATTCTAATGTATATCATGAGTTCAGACTGCGTTCAACCACGTCTTATGAGTAATAGCCTCAGAACCTCAGTAAACGTTCTGTCTGATAAACGTGTGGTGCAAAATATTACAAAAACAAATTAAATATTTGGAATATTTTATTAATCAAATCATTAAAAAAATACATAAGTTCATTATATAATTATAATTATCATCCCAGTGTTTTCATATCCATGCATCTCTACAGGAACTAATGTCTTGTTCACACTATATGATTCTAAGTCTGTTTATGCGTCGCCGACAAAAATGCTCGGTGAGGCGCGATTCCAGATTCGCCCTGCGATCGACAAACGCTATGTGTGAACACTACAAGGACTGGTTGTCCATCCCAACCCCAGTATCTAGGCTGCTAAATGCCTGGGCCAGTCACTGGTGAGCTACAGCCAGTTAGAGCGCAGGACATTAGTCCAACATTTACCTTAGCGTGAAAAAGGAAAACATGATGGAGAGCATGGCTGCGTCACGGTGGACTTACCTCCAGCTCCAGCTCTCTGTTGAACAGACAATTCACACTGCCCATGTGCACTGATCCATTCCTTAACCCATATCCCTTTCTTTTTCCTTTCGCATGGTTTTTCAGAGCTTGTGATTGCACAGACAGCTCTTGTTTGTGTTGGACGTCCATTTGTGAACACCTGTTTGTAGCGGATGGAACGGTGGTGTAGTTGGTGACCGTCACTTGTGATCAGGAGTCTCCAGGTTGTGTAGTGTGAACAGTGCAGCAATTCAACCACTATCAGAATCATGTAGTGTGAGCTAGGCATCAGCAACACATCTGCAGTTTGCTAATGTGAATGTACTGGTTAATCTTATTCTATACAATACACATACAATGTTATAGGTTATGTGTATGTAGCATAAATCCAGGTGCACATGATCCCTTCTGCACCAGCTCACCTTAGCTAGTGCACTGTCATGAGACGCTGTAATCGAATGTTTGTTTTGACTCCGGTTGATTGGATGTAATCCAGCAATATGCCAATTGGTTTTCTGAGCTGCCTTCCCTCCCTGGAGGCTGACTGTATCCACAGAGCCCAGTGATGGCCGTGCCAAAAGCGCTGCGGCCTGGCGCGAGTGATTAAAGGCTTAGCTCATTAAGCAGCCCTCAGTCAGTGCTTGATTTGGCCAGGAGGGGCGATTTTATTGCCTCAAGGGAAGTGACGTTTTCAGTAAGTCACCCATTCACAAGCTCGTTCTGCTTAGCAACAGGGGGCGAAGGTGTCACCACAGTGCCATAGCCACTCCGAGGTTTACCTGGAGACAGCTTAATGAGGACTGCCCATGCCAACCTCACCCATCAGCAGTCATAAGCAGCCTAACTCACTCGCCCAGTAACAGTTCATTAAGGTTCTCGCCACTCAGTCCAAATGGGAGAAGACAATTAAGGCCTGGTGGTGAAACAATGCTGCAGCCGGGATTACCTGTCCAGGTTGGCTTGTTTACAGTTTGCTGGGTTTTTGACGCGCCTGGTTTTATCTTAGCAACAGCCAAGCACGACCCTGCCCGGCAGCTCCGCCGCGTGTTACGGATTACGGGGACTCTGGTAGGTGCTGTGTAGCAACAGCTTATTAAAACTCACTTCTCAACTTTAGATAAGTAAGCCTCCTATAGGGGTCAAGAGCAGGGCAGGCGGGACATCTAATCTGGGTGACGTGCCAAGGACAGCAAAATACCAAGAAAACCCACTTGCACATTTGTGTATTGTGGTTATAATTAACTCTCACCACTGTCAGATTCAGTCTAATGAACAGTGGGTTCGTGTCTAAGCCAAAATTAAGAAAAATACACAGTTCTTTCGTATTTGATAAAAATACAATTATTCTGGCCTGTTAAAGTGTTAAACCAGGTAAACAATTCTATATATTCTATACAGCCTATAAGGCTTTTAACGTTAATCGACTGTGGGCAGTGGTGGCCACACTGCCTTTGAGACCTGAAGGTCTCAGGTTTGAGTCCCGGCCCGGGCACTACTGAGGTACCCTTGAGTAAGGTAC
>JBBPDA010025588.1:0-15463 GCA_037974385.1 Arnoldichthys spilopterus | reverse complement strand
AGGTTTGGATTTTTTTTCTCTCTAAATAATAAAAAACATCATTTAAAAACTGCATTTTGTGTTTACTTGTGTTATCTGAGGACATTAATTTTATATAATACCATTCACCCATATTAATGAATTTGATATTTAAGATCAGTTAAGCTGGCAGCTTCAGGGCTATTACATTTCCCACCTCCAATGGCAGTGAGACTCCATTTAAGGTGGCGACATAATAATCAGGATGGTGACCATGCACAGCAAAAATGAATAAACAATTAAAAACAGGGTTTGCCTATTTCTTTTCATATGCATTTTAAAAGTTTGTAGTTTAATGAATATCTGATAATGGGTTATAATCATTGTTGATATTTGTGATAATGGTGTCAAACAGCAGCTTACTGGTAGTCACCAGGTCTATAAAGATAAAAATGCCACTATCCTTCCTGTAAGTAGATTCAGTAATAGGCAATAAAAGCAATATCACTGAAAAGTAATAGAAAAAATGTACCATAGATAGATTTGTCCATTGAAAATTACATTTAATTTAGGATTAGAAGTAATCTACTGTGTAAAGTGTGAGAACAATGTTTTCAAACTGTATAAATGGTCTGTTAAGTTTTAGCCCAAAGATTGTGTTCTGTTTGTGCAACAATAAATGAAAGTCGTTTTGTTGCAGTCACCACACCTTATTTTACTACATACAAACTTTAATGTTATTTGCCAAAGTATGCAGTATTCATTTCATTGTATCATTAAAAAAATGTTTTAATGCTTTTAATTCATTATTGTTTTCTCATTACAATACCCAGCATGCATTATGCAAAGACCTCATACAACTATTGAGGATCCTGGTGGGGTAACAACTGAGCTTTAGGGTTATAAATACAACCATGCTAACATTAGTGTAACCCACTTTGGTTGTTGAACAATATTGTAAAGAAAGCACTGATTATATTCTAATCTTAAAGTTTTTGTCACATTGTGTAGAATACATTGTTTGATCTTCATTTAGTTGACATTGCTTCTTTCCTGTATTTACACACACACACACACACACACACACACACACACACACACACACACACACATATATATATATTTATATATTTATGTATGTGTGTGTGTGTGTGTGTGTATAAATACAGGAAAGAAGCAATGTCAACTAAATGAAGATCAAACAATGTCTATACATGCATACATACACAAACACACATTTAATTTGTATGACAAAGTATTTTTCCACCAAACAAGTCCAGAGTTATTTAAATAAATACATAAATAAATAGTAGATCCTACAGCTATTTTTTTTATCAATTAGGGAATTAAAAACATAGGAAGTATCAAATCTGTTGTCCATCATTTATAAGGGGTAATACAAATGTGCACTCTGTGAAAACTGGAATATAGATTTAGTGTTTGTTGCTTTTCCCAGCAGTTACTGAATTTACAGTTGAAAAGTAATGAATATGCATACAAGATGCCAACTGGTCAGAGTATATAATTTAGTTAGTGACAAATTGTCTCCAAAACACATGCTCCCTCACACACACTCACACCCACACACACTGCTTAGGTGCTGGAATGAAACCGTTTGTTCATTTTGGGAGAATAAACTAGAGTTAATCAATGCTGGAAACCACCCACTCTTTGAGTAGGCTAAGATTCATGGCTTTGGGTCTTCTAAACCCTCACCAAGTGTGAATGTGTTTGTGATTTAGTCCATTGTCTCCAACAGGTCAAGCCACTTTATCAATCTGTCAAGCCTGCTGCCTCAATTAAACTCTGAATGTTTGCACAACCACACTAAAGAGGGGTTCATTCAATGCAATTTCATTCATTCATTATGGTCTTTGAATGGTGGCTTGGTGTTTGTGATGTCCAAAACATGGCTGGAAATTATTGTATTTGAACATATGATCAACTACCAATTTCTTTACATCTAATTGCTTCCTAAAATCTCCTCATCACAATTTGCGCACTCTGTAAACATTTCCACCAGTGCTGGGCATGCTATTTTCATACATTTATCTATTTTCTGTACCTCAGTGTCTCTTAAAAATTTAAATGAGAAATTTAATTCTCAGTTTAATTCTCATTATCACAAAGTCTTTGTGTGTTTTTGACTAATAAATCACAGAAGCGTCATAAAAATACAGCACTTCATACTTTGCCATTGAGCATATCCATTGGAAAAAAAGCCTTTTTGCATAAATAGATGAGAAAGTTTAATGAATTATTTTATAATTTTAGCTCTTCATATACAACTACTTTCTATTAAAAATGGCACAACGTGGAGTGGTTGGTGTAGTGTAATAGGTAATATGTTGGCTTTCCACTCAGTAGATTTTGGATTTAATTTCCTACCTGAGCAAGCATCTCACAATACACCAGTAAGAGTCAATTGATTGAGCAATACGATGATACTATATACAGTCACTCTGTGAATGTTCACAAAATGATACTGCATTTCTGATTTACACACACCATACCACCAACTTGACTGAGATTTATAGAAGAATTGTCCTTTCATGCTTACTCACTGTACAGAGATAGGCACTTGTTGTATATTGACTCAAGCTTGACTTGAATTCACGATTTAAGACTTGAGCCTGAGAAAGTAAAGGTTTTGTGGAAAGGGTTTTGTGCTATGCACAGATGATATAAGTATTAAATATCTAAGTGTGAAACTACACGTAGCTTGCTGAACAAGCATGAAGTTCATTCTAAATATCTAAATATAGAAACATGGGAGCAATTGATTAATTTTTCTCAAATGGTTCAAATGTATGAAGATCACTAGTTGGGAGTGAGGTCTGAACTGTAGTAGTGTTCCAACAATACCTCAGTATTAAATACAAGGTTTTAAATCCAACAGTCCACTTACTGTGCAACCTTTCAGACACTATTAATACTTAATTTATTTTAAATACATTTGCTGCCTATGACTTTATTTTCTTATTTCTACATTTTCTTATTTCTTGTCACTACTTGTCATTGTAAAAACACATCATACAAAGTACACCACAAGAAAATGTGACCTCTGCATTTAACCCCTCCACACATGGAGCAGCAGGCAGCTTTCAAAAGCACCCAAGGAGTAATGTACTGGGACAGTCCCTTGCTCAAGGGTACCGGAGTGGTACCTGCAACCCTCTGAGCAAGGGCAAATCTTTATCCACTAGGCCACCACTGCCCCTAGCGATCCACATGAATACCTATAGCAGTTTGTAAGTCTAGTTCCAGGGACCCACTCCCCTGCATTGTTTGAGGTTGTAGGTTTGTTTGAAATTAACTCTTATCCTGGCCACAATTGTAGTAGCATCTTAGGGAGAACCTGAGAAGAAAGCCATCAAACCAAGCAGTTTTACCAGTAGCTAGTGTCATAAATTAAAAAAGAGAAAAACAACCAAAACTGAACTAAAAAAAACAAGGACAAGACTCTCCCACCATTAAGCTGTCTCTCAACAGCTGTGGTTCCTGGTTCTGAAAAATGAAGCCTCTCTCCAGTCCTGCCAAATTATAACATCATACGTCAATGTGATGTGACTATAGCACAAGAAAATGTATTCAGCTTGCATCATACCAAACCAGGAACTAATTGGTCTACGCAGTGCATATTATCTGCTCCCCAGCACTCCTGATGCAGCTCAGCAAGTGACAAACTCAGCTGAATCAAACTGTATGCATTTGGACAAAGAACCATTGACATATGTACTTAGAAACTGTCAGATATTGACTAATGAAAGCACTTTGCAAGTGTGTTTTATCAAAGGGCCATCAAATACATAACTGTTGATTCAAATGATCATATATAATTTGTATCATCTGTAGATTTTCACATGTATATGACTATGCTTTACAAATTTAACACCGTGATTTTGCACATCTGGCTCATTAACATATTGACTAGTTCGGATTAGCGTTAAGAATGTACATGATGCGTCTGCACTTTCTTACTTATAGCCAGGGGAAATAACATGGAAGACCAGGCAATTTTGTTTGCATAGCATAAAAAACCTTTTCCAGATAGGATGAGTCTCCTTTGTGACAAATTGGTTATACAGGTTATACAGAATGCATAATTTATATTTACAATTATTCATAATTTTCACATTTCATGTAATATTAAAGAAGTACAACATGAAAAAAAGAATATTTTTAAAAATAAAAAAGCAAAAACTTAAACAATTATAAATGATTCCACTTTTTTAAAGCTTTTTTATAAGCTATCACAAAATGACAACTGATGGTAAAACAGAAATGTTTGTTGTCAATTTTGTTTATTTTTTCAACTGTTACTGTGAAACTAATGACACAAATACAAATTTACTATTACTACTTTTCTTGCAAATGAATAAAAATATTATTTGTAATATCAAAATATGCAAAATCACTAAACGTCAATGAGCAGGAAGTAATTCCCTTTTAGTAGCACTTGGATTCTTTTAAGGCCCATTCCTCTTGGCAAATTCCCTTTGATTCCTCAATGTTATGATGGTTCCTCTGATAGATGCATACACGTTAATATAATTTTTTTCCCACTGGGATTCAAGACAGAAGAGTACTTTTCAAGTAACAGTTGTTTTGGCTGTGTGTTTACGGTCATTGCCTTAATGAAATGCTTATCTTCTCTATCTCATCTTTCTTGGCTGATCACTTTCAATGCTCCTCTAATAAATCTTAGACCTTTGCTCCATTCATTTCTTTTTCTTTAGTGACACGTAAGGCCCCATGGCAAAGTGGACGTTAAGTTAAGGAAATTAATGTTGAATGTGTGTCACAAACTCCGTGATCCTCACCCCAACATCCCCACCACCACCCCACTATTTTCCTCAGGTGCACAGCCTAATTTCCTTGTGATGGTGAAAGTGGATAAGCGTGGGAGGAGTGAGATGAAGAGTGAGAAAAGAGGGAAGAAGGACTGTGTGTGTGTGTGTGTGAGAAAAGCAGGGGGAGGGTGGTGGGTGACTATGACCATCGAGTGACACAGATCAGCACAGAGAGGCCCTATATAAACGCACGGCATCTGCATTTACAGACCAAAGCGTGCTCCCTGCTATAGCACCTGCTCCTCAAGAGCAAACTTCCACATACAGGTGAGTTGAAAATGCCCTTTTTGAGTTAGGGGGTGAAGATGCATTTGTCTGTAGAATTGTAAGTATATCATCTATAATTGTTTTTCTTGCATAAATGTTAATAATTCGCTATTTATTTGAATTGTTCCTTTTGCTCTAATTTCTGAGATGTTCTACTAGTGAAAAGCATTTGCACATTTTAGAAGACAAATATCAAGACCATATTTAGTGAGATAGTGGTTGGTCAGTGTTGTCCTGTGCAGCTCTAATGCTTTATTGTCTCCTGTGTCTTTAATTTATGGGCTTACAGAATGTAACTTGCAAACGGGGCTTGTGTTTTCTAGTCTCGCTGTTTGACACTGGGTTTCTTCTTTAGCGCTACTCTCCTCTTTTGTTCTCAGTCTCTTTGCAAAGGATCCACTTATTCTCCTACACTGCTGAAATATATAAATAACATTTATATTATTAACCAATTACACTGCAAATGAATGATGTGGGCTATATTTCACAAAAAAAACTCCAAATTGTAAAATTTGGAGATACAAAAATCATATATGCTGCTTCTGCACTATTTGATTGAATGAAAATGGTTTAATGGTGGCAATATAACAAAGTTCATCAAATGGTTTCAATGAGTGCAGGAGACAAGAAAACAGATAAGTGTGCAATGCTTGGGATCCACATACAGTCACTGCGATTGACTTACACTGCTTAGAAAAGCCCATATCCTACATAGCCTAACATTTGTAAGATTTTATTCACCAAAAAACATCATACACTTTTAACCTGACCATTTTCCAACCTCTCTTTATCTCTTAGATTTAAACAGTCATTACTGTGCCTTTAATACCAATATATTTCAATGACTTCCGTTTTAATTGGCTGATCTATACAGATATGTAGTCAGATATGAAACAATTCTTATGTCATTTTGAATTTTTGGTTGGGGGGTGAATGCCTAAATGGGCCCACATATGTGTGGATTTGTATCACCAATAGTGTATGTTTTGAAACATTAACAGTGTTTTTGTACAATAGCAAACATTTTATATTTTTCATGATATGGGCTCTTTCATAACATGATGAACTAAATGAATATAACACATGAATAACTAAATATTAGCAAGCAATTAAGCCGATAAAAAGACGAAAAAGGATGATAAGAACTATTAATATATTAAATAAATTAATATTTTTTCTTTCTTACCCATAGCCCTGAACTCACATGCGCTATGCTGCCTGAGACACTTGTGCACACCTTGCCCTGCTCGCGCTCCCGGTGGGGATCAGTGGTCATCATGGTGCTCCTCATTCTGTCTGCCAGCGCCATGTGCGCACACTGCACCACCGTAGAGCATGACCTGCATATCGTCCACAATGTGGATAACAGAAGTAAGTGGACTAAGCCAGTGGGTCACACATTGTACCATCAAAGAGAGTAGTGAAGAGCTACTGGCTGTTTTTCTCCCCAGGTGATTGAAAATAACAAACACTGTTAAAAATAAATAAATAAATAAATAATAATAATAAAAAAATCACCCCCCCCCAAAAAAAAAACTCAACAAAAACAAAAATCAAACATTACAGGTCAACAGTAAAGTTGCTAAGGGAAAATGTTAGAAACAAAAACAAATTTTACCCATTTTATGCCCATTATTTGTAGCTTAAATGTCTTTATGTTCTTTGAGCATAAACCTGAAGAAATGTTCAGATAAATTCAAACTGTGTGCAAACCAGATGACCACTGATTTTTAGAGAAAATGAGGCAACTTTGTGGATGCAAGGATGAAAACTACAATCAACTACTGCAAAATGTTCACCCAAGGTATATTTACACAAAATGTTGAAATAATTATGAAACATGAAAGTGTACACAATATGTTAAATTCAGGAAGCGCAGGCTCATTTTCACACGCTTATATCTAGAGTTTTCAACACATAAGGGCAAATTCATTTTTCCACTTCAACTGCTAATAAACAACCGAGAGTGATCCTCACATATCCGTTCATACTCTTTCTTTTCCCCTTTGGTCTTCGTTTGCTCCCTCTCTTCCAGGAAACAAGGAAGAGATGCAAAGATAGAAATCTAAACAATTTTTAAATCAGACCTTCTTTCCGTCATCATGTTTACAAACCTGCCAGGAATAAACATTTCTATTCTATTATCCACTGTACACACTTAAAGGCTTTATTTAAATTCAGTCACAATGTTTTAAATAATTTTTCATCTTTTGGCAGCAGGGGGGCTGCAATACATTTTGGGCACTATAAAAGACTAATATTGACCACCCTAACACAATTTTTATTGTTGGCAAAGGGAGGAGCAGTTGGATGAAATCATATTTTAATAGAGAAAGGGCAGCTGTTAAGGAAATAAGGACACTATGGCCAAAGGGGAGGTGCTTGTGCACTTAAAGCCCACATATGCACATGCCTGAGACAGAGGAATCAAGGAGGCAACATTTACAAATATGGGATTCACCCTTATTGTCACTGAAGCCTTGCTCTTATGAAGCATCAATGGCTATTTTTGACACCCCCTTCTGGTGAAATCTCAGCCTACTAAACACGAACAAGTGAGTTACAAGCTATTTCTATGTGGTACTTCGTCAATATTTTTTTCTATGATAACACAGCAAAAACAAAAAGAGTGCTGGGTTTTGTTAGAAGAACATTGTTTTTTTATTTATTTATTTAACACTGGTGTTAATTATGCAATGTCTTTTAGCACTGTAGTTGTTGTGTAATACTGGGACTGGCAAGAAAACATTTTACTCATAATCTAAGAATTTTCATAGCAAAACCACCAGAGTTAAATGAACATCTACAATTCTGAATGAATACAACGCTTACAGAGCACATACAGGTTTGTCTTTTTGAATTCACACCTGAAAGGTTTAACTCAGCTCGTGGTTTCCAGCTTGTAGGACTGGTGCTTTTTAAACAAGGTGCGACTCGGCGTGTGACTGTTTTAGAACAGTGAAATGGCATTTTACTAAAGTCAGTGGTGTTTTATTAAACCATATTTAAGCAGAATGTTTTTAAGACATGCGAGTGTATGACACTCGTTATGGACACAAGTACAATATTGCCACTCGAAAGGCTTAGGTGGAACTGTGCTGCTCCTGTGAATGATTTTGAGCAGGTGTTTTTCCTCACTGAAAACCAATCAGGTTGCCTGGTTGATGCGCCATTATAGTAGCAGTGACATAGCTCATGCGCCCCTGCCTTTTAAATGTGAGGTGATGTACCATTCTGATTGGTTTATTGCAAGTTAAACCCAAAACACAATAATTAAGTTAGTACAACACATCAGGAACATAAATAAAATAAGTCACTCACTAAATACCACTTCCTTGAGCGTGGTACATTTCTTATTGTTAAACCTAACAATTAACAAGAACATTCTTCATTTCATACAATTGGTACACTGTATTGGTGCAAGTTTTTTCTCTCTGAGGAAAAGTTTTTTTATAAGACACTGGTTCACAGGGGGTGGAAATCAAAATACAGAAGGAAGATATGAAGTTATTGCTGTAGTTTATTAGCTATCTAGCTTCTATTGCCTTTAACCAATTTATGGGAGTTTTTTGTATGTATAAAACAAACAAAATGTGAGTTGCCCAAAACTACATGTAGTAGAAATCACATATGCAGTTAAACGCAAAACTCTGATACCTCTGGTTTTGTTCATTTTCAATTTAAACATAATGCAGCCTCTACAGGCAATAAATGTTAATATGACAAATATGCAAATTTTACTGAACATATGTAAACTTTACAGATATATTTGAGTATTTGAGTTTATGCTAAAACAAAAAAATGTAACAAAATGTGTGCAGTAAAAATTCAGCCTGTACTGTAAATGTGCACTGAAATGTGCAATTTGTGTACTTGTTTTTACTTTGTGGTGACCCAAGCTTTCCAGACCACTGCGTCCCTCAGTTCAAACCATTGCTGATGTTCTGAAAGGTTGTTTCAGAGCTACTGGGGAGAACTTCCCATCAAGAGAATGTCAGCCATTACTGGACATTGTACCTGACAGATACATACTGCTCAAAATAGGCTGTTTGAGTGCAGCTTGTGTGGTAAACTCCTATATTCAAGATTTTGAGGTCTTTTTGAACCTCCTCAAGCAGGAGGAGGAAGGAAAAGAGGTGCATGCATCCGGCTGATCACCGTGTTGGTTTTGCCCCCAGGTCCAGAGATTGACCCTTTCTGGTATGTGGGTCGTGGCGTAAGGCCAATCGGTCGCTTTGGTAAGCGGGAGAGTGCACGGAACATGCAGCCTGTGCTTGGTTCTCTAGAGCTACTGCTCAGTGCGCTCCGGAGTGAGGAGGGTGCTCATGGGGCCAGAAACACCCGCACTGGGCTCGAGCGTGATGATGAGGACTGGCTACCGTGACGTTGAACACAAACCCCCAGACACCAGCTTTTCATTTGTGTGTTCACATTTTTACCCCCATTTCTTCTTCTGCTGTTTGCCCTTCCACACCCTATTTATTTCACTGAACTGAAAAGGCATCTTCTGTACATAAGCAAATGCAATATATATATTAATAAATAAATGGGTAAACCTTATCATCTGTGTTGTAAATGTATTATTCATGTTGCTCCTTGGTACATGTGCCAAGATTTGTCTTGGCATATGCTACTTTACAGTGACAAAGAACAGTAACCACATCAATAGTAAAAATGAGAATAACTTAAAAGTTGTTGTACAGGTTAATAAATTAACCACTTCACCAATTATTAAATTGGTAAAATGTCATTCAAAGTTATTTCATCTGAAGCTGTTCAGTGTACAGAAACTTACCATCACTGCTTTCTTTAGAACGGTGGTGAAAGGAAGCAGGGGTCACAATTTCAGCAATGTAAATATAGCCATTTTTACTTGAATGACCAACATATGTCTTTTAAATTTTTTTATGAAATGTTTATTATAATAAAATAGTGGGAAATTCAAAAACAAATTCTATTTTGCCCTTTAACTCCCTGCTTAGCCCCTGCATGTGTTTAAAAAAACACATTTTAGGGCAAAAGCTTCTCAAAACTACTGTAAAACAGTGTCATGCATCAGACAGTGTCTTCTTAATTAATGTAATAACTTTCTACATTTTAGATGTATTAAATGTTTCAGGCAAATGGTTCCTATCACAAATGCTGTGAAGAATGTTTTCAGGTTTCTCTAGAAAGGAATGTTCACATTAGAATTTAATTATGCTGAAACCTTGCTGAAATTCCTCAATACAAAGAAGCATGCATCAGTTCTTTCCATCAAACTGAACATCAGCAAAACTCTGGGCAGGTCTCAGTCAGTTATGCAAACTTTATTCTTATACAGTAGAATGCTTTTTCTCAATCAGAACAAATTTGGCACATTTGTCTGAGCACAGTTTCTTTGCTTTAGATTCTCTTTTTTTTCTTCTTTCTTTTCTGCTCCTGCTAAAACATGACGGTTACAAAGGATTGCAGAAGAAGTGGTGAGAGGGAGCACAGTCTCTAACGCTTTCAGCTTTGCTCCCTTCCCCTGCAAGAACATAACACAAGCCAGTACAGTCACAGAGCCAACATACAGTGCACAAGACAGTCCATCCTTATTATTATCCTTGTTTCTTATTTTTCTTTTTTATTAACAAATCCAGAAAGGAAATAATACTCTTATCCTATTTACTTTTATACAATAGAAAAATACAGGACATTGTAGGACGAACTCTTGACTGTGCTTTTCTTGAGAGTTTGTACATCTAGTTGAAAGCAGAAACATGCTTTTATTTGTACACAGACACTGCCACAGACGACAAGGAGCAGGACCCATTTGAGACGGTGACGGTAAACCCAAAAGTGCCAAACAGTGATCATATATAAAATAGGGGTGGTGAACGCCACAGTTTGGTGCATTTTCTACTCAAACAACCCTGTTTTAACTCTGCAGGTAATTGTCCAGTTTAGCGGGTGGGTTAGGGCAGGAAAATCACCTAATTGTGATAGACTACATTTCACTACCCCTAAGCTAGAAAGAAACCAAGACCTCAGAGCACCCTTGTAAACGTAAAAGATGATGTGCTGCAATGCCTTAGAAAAACCATCTTTTCTAAAGAACCTTTCAATGGATGGTTCTTAAAAAAGCTTAGTTAAACCCACTCATTTCAAAGGTTCTTCAGGTAATCAGAAAGTGAACGGTTTTGGCACCTATTTTTTAAACGGTGAACAAAACTGAAGGAGGAATAATGAACAACCATTGATTCTGCTAAGAGCCTTTCACTTTTCACTTCATACCACTTTTTCTTTTCCTATAGTTTTAAACATGGCCACAAAAAATCTAATCACTCAAAACATTTTATTGAAGAGCAGTTTCCACAAGGCTAAATAACACCTGCATTAGCCTTTTAGGACGATCAACATAAAACTACATATACATTTCTAAAGGCTTATGCAATTAAGCTTCAGTTGACATAACTGCTGAGATAAAGTAACATCTCAGTGACTTTTAAATAAAGCTTTGTTAGGTTTTTTGGTAAAACTTTACTGTAGGGTAGAGTTCATAAGGCTTAAGTATTAAGTATACATAAGTATTTTATGAGACTTGTCATTGACCTACATTAACATTTATAAAGATTTATTCCAACAAGTGTCTTCTGTCATTAAGGCAATATTAATTTGCTTTGTCCCAGACAGTGTAATGACAATTTTGGGAATAAGCCTTTATACATGTGTATGTAGGTTAATGTCAGTTGTCCTAAAAGGCTTAGGTAGATGTCATGTAACCTTATGAACCCGACCCTATAGTAAAGTGTTACTACTTGTCAGTTGTCATGAAAGGTTTGAGTAGATGTCATGTAGACCTTACAAATACTGCCCTTCAGCAGTGTTTTAAACAGTCTATACCAAGAGGTCAAACTATGTTTTTTCTTTGCAACCAAATGCGATAACAAATAAATAAATACTTTCCCACCAAAACAGTGGAAGCTTAACAATTTAAATCAATCCTTCTTCTTTTCTGAGAGCTAGTCAGACTGGTCTTATCTCCAAAGAGCCAAATGTCCCTCTTTCTTCTTATATGCTTAGATTCACATTATGATATCAGGCTAAATGTAGAAAAGGTGTACTGTAAACCACTTCATAAAAGCCATGCGAAACATCACATTCTGCATGGAATAAGCAGCACAAAGATAAACGAGAGACATGAAGAATGCAGTGACAGACCATAAATGAATTGATTACATATGGCCCGGCTTCAGGAGACATCACATACTGTGAAGCCCTGGTTGATTCTTATAGGAGAAATTAATGTCAGCTCCATGGTTTTAACATCAAAAACTGTGACAAACTAACAGAGGATTAGGAGGGACAACAGCATCTACATGCATACTTTGGATTCAATGGCCCATTGGAGAGATGAGAAATTTAGCCAATCTTCTAGCTTATTCAGACATAGCACTAGATAGATTTGTGTGGAATAATTGTGTATGCATGGCTTTATGCATTCAGTTTCTCAATGGATGGTTCAAAACAAGTTCAAGCACACTATAGATGCTGTAAGAGGATATACTGTTCTCCTGCTTGCCACTCAATCAGCACTTCAATGAAAGTGGTTCCCCATTTAAAGCATCCTTGAATTAATAACCATGAATAAAAACTAGGATGTTTTCCTGTACTAAGAAAAGAATAGAAAAGAGGCCTGTTGACTCCAAACACCTACAGCTGGAGCTAATGGATGAGCTGCAATAAACATTTATGAAAAATACATTTTTGTATAGCACTTTCATGTTTTGTTTCAGAAAATGTTTGTTTTGTCTCATGATATGGGCCCTTTAATACTGCCATAACATTTTATGTTACCCTGTCTGGCCTCATAATGAATAAACAAAGCCAATAGTGCTCATGTGTAAACTGGGGGCGCACTTCTAACTTGAGCCAGCTGAGGCAAAGATGCCTGTGTGTAGGATGGTTGAATGTGTACGTGTGAGGGTGGGGAGGGGGTCATCTATACTGATTGGGAATCTGTATCAGGGCCATTGCAGTCTGTACACTACACCCACACCCACAATCATAACCCACTACATTCACAATGTCAAATGACCAACATTACTTGATCCTTTATCTCAATGGAGGAAGGACTACAGACACGATTGTTTTAAACGCATTTCCATTTTTTCCAGGGCCTAAAAGAAACACTTTCAATATCACAAACTGTCAACACAAGAGTGGCAATTGCATAAGTAGATGTAAACTCACTATGAAACACTTAAAAATTAAATTAAATTAAAATAAGCTTCAAATAGGTCCTGTGGATAAAGTTTTCATTAGCTTCACCATGACATTTCATACATATAACACTCTTATCAAATATGGTTCAGCCTGTTTCAAGAACATGGATCATACACAAATATTGTTTTTTGGCTGTCACATTACCAACTAACAGAATTCAAACACCTAAAACACTCTAGCAAATGGTCAGGGGAAGAAAATCATTGTTTTATTGTGTCTAGCAAAGCTTTCAGGCTTTCATCGTTTTATCTATGTCCAACAAGGATACATATACAGATGTTGTATATGTATAATTCTAGAATTAGACAGACCTTCAGTAAGTATACCCTCTGTGATGGTTTGTAGAGGAGCGTGGACTCCTTTAAGGCAGAGAGAGAGAGAGTAAGAGCAGGTCTCCTGACCACTGGAGCACAGAAGTGTAAAGCTCCAGAGTTTGGCTCTATTCAGAAGCCCAGAGAAAGTGATGGTAGGTGCCTAGGATGATGGAGGACCGATTGTGGGATCAAGGCACTGTTGTGGAAGAGCCTGGCGGTCCTTTCATTTAAAGAGAGTAGATATTGGAGCTTGATGTTCCCAGACAAGGATCAAGGTCAATGGTGTCTTCGTCATGGCCGCAAAGATCTCACCTGTGGCTCTGGCTTACTTTCTTTTTCTGCAGAGAAACAAATGACCAAAAACATCTTTTAGCTCAGAGGCTTTGAGTAGAACAATAGTTACCCAATACATGTCCTGCACTCTTAAAAATAAAGTTGCAGTGCCACAGGAGAAGCAATTTTTTTTCCTTAAAGTAGTGATACTTAAAACGGTCCTCAGGGCCAGATGGTCCCAATTAAATAATACTTATAAAAATTAAATTATGATTCTGTTTTGAGGTCCAATTGTGGGATTAAGGCAGCGATGTGGAAGATCCTGGTAGTCCTTTACATCAGAGGAAGTGTATACTGGAGCTCATAACTCTGAGATGAAGCCGTAAACATGTCATATGCTGTTACGCATTTTCATGAGATATAAGATTTTGATAACAGTGAAATGTTAACTTTACTGACTTCATCATAACATATGCTACAGTGTTTAACGTTATATCACATGCTAATTTAAGGTCATGACATTTAACTCTGTATTATGTGATAACTACATGGACATATGATGTCATGATACTATTCATACTTATGGCAAGCTTTAAAAGGTTATAGAGTAGTGTTTATAGTAAATAGCATTTATAAACATTTACACTTCCTGTGGTTCTGGTGGAAAGAGATAGGATCATAGTAAATTACACATAAATTAGATTTTATATTTTTTTAGTCAAACAACAAACTATTTATTATTGCTGTTTATTATATATATATAATGTATGTAATAATAATGAAATGTTTGATAATTTATTTTGTTAAACAACAATATTAGTGAGTTACTGCGCTAATTCCTATGGCTTAGTCTGATGTAGTGTTTCATTTCAGCAGCATGCCGTGCCAGTCTTGTTGCCACTTGTACTTATCATAATTTTTAAGAGTTAAAATTTACAAAAAACATGCCTACAAATACTTTGCCTTTGGTGGATGGGTTTTTACTAATCATGTGCCACCCTCATCAATTGACTTGTGTATTCACAAAAAAACTCACTCATATAAAAGCCCACCTGGGAAAAGCTTTTGTAAAATGCAATAAAAATATTAATCTGTGATTTGCTCATTCTTGAATCTTTTTTTAACCGGGAAAACTACAAAGAAAAAAAAAATTCTGCATCCAACTTAGATGTATTTTAAATATACACAAATTTAGAATTTGACGCTTGCAGCACACTCAAAAAACGTGGGACAGATGCATGTTTACCACTATGTAGCATCACCTTATCTTTTAATGACACTTTTTAGTCATATTGGAACTGAGGATACTAATGGCTGCAGTTTTGCAAGTGAAATGTTGTCCAGTCCTGCGGGATACATTCTGTGGTCACAGTTGTTTGATTCTTCTAGGCCATTGTCTTGCTGAAATATTTATGAACTTACCAAAAAAAGACTCACCTTGATAGCAGCATATGTCTTTCTAAATTCCATATATATATATCTATCTATGTATATCTATATATCTATCTATGTATATCTATCTATCTATCTATCTATCTATCTATGTGT
>JBBPDA010025508.1:0-15468 GCA_037974385.1 Arnoldichthys spilopterus | reverse complement strand
ATTATATTATATTATATTATATTATATTATATTATATTATATTATATTATATTATATTATATTATATTATATTATAGATAATTTCTCAACTGGATTTCCAACAAGTTCACGTCAACAGTCATGAGCAACCAATCTCATGGAGACTCTGGAGACATGAACACCATCTTGAACAGTGGGAAAAACAATTATTACGTACAGCAAACAGGAAAACACTAGTACAGCCTACGGGCAAGGAGTTCATGCTTCCCTGGGATCTATTCGTGTTTTCCCCAATTTTGGTGCCATTTATTAATGCTGTATGTATGTAGTTTCACACAGCATTGTACTCAATGTAGTTCTCCTACTAACTGCACACTTATGCACGGTCAGTGATGTTAATGTTGTGGCTGATTGCCATGTATATTATTGCATTTTAGAAAATACAGTTGGTATCTTTCACAATCTCTACACAAAGACAAGAAACTGTTTGCTTTACATAAGCGCAAGTGTGAAATATTAATTCTACCTTATTATCACATGTCCCACTGAGCACCACAGATGTAAAAAGTTGTTAGCTCTGCTTATCTCTGTCCATGCTTTAACAGGCTATAATGTTCATTTAGAATTCTGCCCAAAGCTGTCAGTAAAACTAAAAGCGTTCATCAGAAGGTTGGTGTCAGCTAGTCTGTGTGTGAGCACACACACATACACACACACACACACACACAGCTGGACACAGTTTCTGCTACAGAGGCTGCCCATGGTACTTTAAGTAAACAGTATTGATCTATAGATTTTTTCATTGTGTGAGTTCAGGTGTTTAATGCACAGTGGCAGGACCTGCTTTAATGAAAGTGAATGTGTCCTCTACTACAGGGAGACAAACCACTTCCACTAAAAAGCCAGATCTATTATAGCTATAGTGCAGCCTGCTTTGACCAAAGCACCACCTTTTTATTTCTGAGGTCGCTGTGGTGACCTTAAAGACCCACGATCAGTGGCATGGTCTGCTAGTCCTGTGAATTAAAATGAGAGAAAAAAAACATTTCTAGGTTGTTGTGCATTTTTTTTATTGCAGTGAGAACAGTAACTTACCTTTTCATAGCCACAGTAATTAGACAAGATAGACAGCAGGGATGGTTTAGCTTAAATACCTCTTTTAGCTGAAGTTCCTTTCTGTCTTAATCATTATAAATTGCTACTAATACAACTGCTGTTAGCAATTAAAAAGAGTTTATTTAGACAGCGTTAATATCTCTAGAGCTTTGGAAGCAGAGACTCCTTCATGATTGGTCAGGGGAGTTTATTGTTTTTCTACTGGCTGGATGATAATAGCATCATAGGGATTTTCCGGTAAGGAAGTCCTTTTTGGAGGGTGTAGCCTGCAGGAAATAAAGCCTGAAAAAATTGGTCAACTAGGAAACGGTAACGGTAAAGGTAATGGATTATTTTGCTCTATTTTCCATTACCATTGAGTCAGTGTGAGACATGTCAAGGTAAGAATACTTTAATGCAGAAAGCCTGGTTTAGCTTAGCAAGTTGTTAACCTGTATCATCACAGCAGCCAAGCTTGTGAATGTTTAGTTAAGTGAAGCCAGCTAGTGTCACCAGATCCTGAGCTTACCTCCCTCTGATCCTGGTGATGAAAGCTTTCAGGGGCAGGTGAATATCAGCTCTGCAGGACTGTAAAAATAAACCCAAAATTGACCTGATCTCATTTACGCACACTATCTTATCACACTATATTATCATATATAATGCTTTTCTTTAGCACTTCAGTTGAGAAACTTGAAAATGCAGTGGTGAACTCAGAACAAGGCCTTCAGTAAATACAAAATGACTTACAACAAATATTGGGCGTCACTGGCTATTTTTACACATTAAGGTAAATATTACAATACAAGTATACAGGTTAGAGGTTAGTCCTGCCAGTTTTCCTAATAAATGTGTTTTTCCTCTTGATTTGTACTTTGTTTCTGTTGTTTTAATATATATTAATATATGCTGTTAGACAATTAATGATGAAAAGCTTTTTGGGAGACCTTAGGTGACAAGATTTTTTTCCTATACATGATATTCAAATATATAATTAAAAGTTTGTTTTCTGTTCAAAATATTTAAATATGTATATTTGACTTTTACATTGTTCTGTTTATGCGAGCCTGTTGGCTATGTTAATAATAATAATAATTTTTATTTATATAGCCCTTTACATAAGAAACTCAATAACAAGGAACAACATAACAAGAGCAAAAATCACAAAGAAGTCAAGGGCAGGAAGGCAAAGTACTGTAAAAAAAAAAAAAAAAAAGTGTTTTTAGTTGTGTTTTGAAAGTTGGCAGAAAGGAAATGTTTAGAATGAGAGAATGTTCAGTTGTACAATATTATTTTGATTAAACACACACACACATAATGAAAATGTATCTTTATTCATGTTGCTCTGGTGTGGGCTGCAAAGAATCATGGACATTAGGATGCAGTTGTTGGCCCACGCTGTATGACTCTTTCTTTTGGACCCTGCAAGTCAATGAATGACTGGCTAATCTGGTAACAGACATAAACTCTACATTACTGGTCCTAACTCATCAAATTCATTTTTGCTCTTCATGTTTTTCTTTAATACAGGTCACAGATCTTTACTTGCACAACATTACTGAAAAACAACAGGCAAGAAAGATGTCTATGGAGAGTTATTTTACTTTAGAATTCTTTATGCTTGAATATTTGTGTACATATCTAAAAGAAACCCATAAATACAGTCTAGGGTTCAGGCCGTAACAGAAAATGAGAGTTGGTTCTCTTTCCAGTCTTGCTACCAAACCAAACACCAGGCACAACTGCAGCATAAACCAGCTGAGGTTAATTTACATTTTCGATAAAATCTCAGCAAGATTGTAGGGTTACTGGAGGTAAGATATATTTTCAGAGGCATCTTCATGAGCCCATACCAACATAAGAAACAAAACAACTAAACTGGTATGAGTAACTAGACCTGATTATAAAATAAATAAAGGTACAGGGGCTACCCAGAATCAGAATTGGAACCGTGTTTATTGGCCAAGTATGTGAGCGAACACATACAAGGAATTTGGTTCCGGTCGATGGTGTCTCTCTTGCACAACAGTATAAAAACACAACAGTAAAAAACACAACACAACAAAAAATAAATGACACATGAACAATATACTGAGCAATATAATAAACAATATATACAATCTAATGTATAAATACATAATATGGATTAATATTAATACATATTAAGATGTTAACAAAGGTATATAGAATTATTTGAACATATGTTTATACTATTAATCTAAAACTATATATGACAATATATATGCGTATATATACATATGTGTACAAACTCATTTAAACATATATATATGCATACACACACACATGCACATACACAAAGTGTATAAATCAACAATACATTATAACAAACAATCAAAATCTTAAATATTAAAAAATTCAGGATTACAGAGTGAATTAAGGTACAGAATGTTTAATTGGGTAGGACTGATCGATAGATCTGTCGAAAGGTGCTATGGGCAGACAGCTAAAAGGAGTATTTCAATTCATCAAAACATTGGCAGCCACAGAGAGAATCTAGTGACATTTTGTGCTTTTTCAAGGAGGATTTGACAACTTTCTATAGAGAATAGTTGGCAGCACTGACACAAGATTGACATTCAAGAAGTGTGTGGAAACTGCAATCAGTTCAACAAGATGCAAAACCAGCACTAACTACTCTGTTTCACTCACCAATGGGCAAACTGCAGATTGCCTGAAAATGGCAAACATAGCCTGCTATCGAAGGCTGATTAAGATCTACATGTTCAGGACTAGAGGGGCCTTTTTAAACAGTGTCCATCTTTTTAGTAAATGATTGTCTAAAAAGGGCACTAACTATAACTCTTAAAGCCACTCAGTGCATGGACAATGACAATGGCACAATATTGTATTGATACAACAGCACCAAGTACTGCTATGAGATTATTTAATACTATTTTATCATTTTTTTTATTTATTCCATATGCCTTTATTTTGATCACAAGATGGTGCAAGCTAACATTAAAAGAAACTCAGGGCACACTAGGGCTGAACCATTTGGGGAAAATGTCTAATTGCAATTTTACTTTTTATTTATTTTCTAACCAGTAATTCAAACCCAGGTCCTTCATTTTTGCCAAAAAAGGTATTTTTTGGACTTAAGGTTTGAGTGACATTTATATTGTGCCAAAGTTTTAATTTTGCACATGGAAAGGAATGAGCCCTATATTTTCTCAGGCTCAGTTCGGGTAGCAGACCTGTAAAAAGAGCTAAGATGAGCAATCTGAATGTTCTTAACCCTGACATACAGTAAGTAACACATTTAATACATATGTATGACTCCATGCCCTGACAAGGTATATAAACAAATGTGTGCTGTTTTCCTTCACTGGTAATCAGGTCAGTTTATGCCGTGTGACATTTTGACACTTGAGGATATTTCAAAGCTTTGGTGTGAAACTACAAATCAGAAATAGAGTGTAAAACAGCTTCATTTTTTATCTGTCTTTCTGTTGAAGTCATTTCATTCCCCTACGAGGCATCTGTTCATAAATGGATTTGCATGATCAAACACTTTCCTAATATGTGTGGACACAAATTCCAGCAGGAAGTGCAGGAAGTGAGCAGGGCTTTTTCAGGCTTTCAACTTCAACAACACAGAGCTTAATGTCTGCCTTATTAAGCCCATTTTCAGAGTATTCGTGTTTGATTCAGAAGAATTTTCCTTGTTAATCACATATTCCTACAGCCGTACCATTACATGAAGTGCTAATCCATTATTCGTGATTAAATTCTATAAATGACTTCAAACAAATATGTGGTACTGGAATGGAACTCTGTGTTGTGATTTATGTTTCTGTAGACTAATAGCTGAAAGTAGATGAAGCAGGTGTCTTGCTATTAGATTTAAAAATAACTCCATTACAATCACAATAAACAGTGTATCACAGGGCTTGTTCATCAAGGTTCAAGATCCTTTATTCCCAAACAACACTGGTGGAGTCATAAAGGGGCCAAAACTTCTGAATTCATTTAGCTCCATAACTGATAATTGCTGAAGCGTAAACAGTGAGGTACTTGTATGTAACAAATCAAAGGAGATGTGCATGTGTGACCCTCCCCCTGTTTCTGCCCCTGGTGTAGCTCAACTTTCAACAATACATAACCCAATAAAAGTGCAAAGTAGCAGCATAAAACAGATGTTGTTTTGTTTGACAGTGGGGATTGACGAACAGTCTTTGTCTTGTGAGGATTTCTCCATCTCCATTTTTTACTGATTTATTCTTTTTAATGTATTCATTATTTTAGCATAATAAATAAATTATATTGTTTATTTGATGCCTTACTTCAATGCTAAATTTGACTTTTTCTGCATTTGTTGTTTATCAGTGTAATGTTTTGTTTCATGCCTTAATTCAATGCTTACTTTTCTTAACTGCTTAATTTAAAAAAAATCTATTTAGTGTACAAATTACTTTGAGCTTCATTTATTGTATGTATAGTGGTATACAAATAAGCAGTAGTTCTGTGCAAGATACTGAAAAATTGTAACAACCAAATTCTCAAACTGTCGTCAGCTGGTCTTCCATTCTAACCTCTACAGTCTTGTTGTCCAACTATTTCCTACATTTGCTCAAGTTCAAGTTTCAAGTTCAAGTTTTATTGTCATATACAGGTAACAATGGAACATCATTACCAGCAATGAAATTCTTGGACTCAGAGCCTCCTCAAAGATTGCACACATATATACATTAATAAAATAATCAAAGTACAATAAAATAGAAAGAAACGTTAAAAAACAAATACAAGGAGAATTAAAATTAAAAATTATGATACAAAAGAAGAAGCCATTATATACAAAAGATAAGGGAACTCTTGGCCAGTAAGTTTTTTAAAATATTAAAGTGTTCAGTTCTCTTATTAAAGTGTTTAGTGTTCAGCAGTTCAGGAGCCTGATGGCCACAGAAAGAAAAGCCGCTGTTTTACTGCTTTTGTGATCACACCTATGTGGTGTGACCAACTGAGATCCTCGCTGATATTGATCCCCAGGAACTTGAAGCAGCTGACTCTATCCACCTGTGTTCCTCCAATCTGAATGGGGGCATGCTCATCACCTCGCAGCCTTCTGAAGTCCACAATGAGCTCTTTAGTCTTGCTCACATTGAGCAGCAGGTTGTTGTCCTGACACCCTGATGTCAGGGCACTCACCTCTGCTCTGTAGACAGACTCATCACCTTCAGAGATGCAGCCGATGATGGTTGTGTCATCTGCATATTTGATGATGGTGCAGGAGCTTTGTGTGGCTGTGCAGTCATGTGTAAACATTGAGTATAAGAGAGGACTGAGCACACATCCTTGGGGAACACCAGGGTTGAGTGTCAGTGTGGAGGAGGTTGCCAATCCTCACCACCTGTGGTCTGCTAGTCAGAAAGTCCAGGACCCAGTTGCAAAGAGATGCACTGATGTTTAGGTTCCAGAGCTTCGTGACCAGCCTGGAAGGGATTATGGAGTTGAAGGCGAAGCTATAGTCAATGAACAACATCCGCACATATGTGTTTTTCTGGTCTAGGTGGGAGAGGGCAGTGTGTAGTGCTAGTGCTATAGAATCGTCTGTGGGATCAGTTTGGCCTATAGGCGAAATGGAGTGTAGCTGCCCTTTGCCTCTGAAATCCTCATTCCCCTCAAGTCTGATAACAGCACCCCCCACTCTTTCCAGTTTTAGGTTTAGCTTACAGTTAATGATTGCTTGCCATAATACTGAATAGTATCCAATAGTATTCACACTACAACATCACATTTTTCAGGTATGAGAGACCCTTCTAGCTAACTAACTCACTGGTTCTGTTTACATATAATATAGATATTGTTGTGCGCCCAGGGATTCCCAAAGGTATTAAATGGATGGATGGGCGGGTGTGGGTGTGTATGGGTGTGTGTGTGGATGGGGGGGGTGGGTGGGGCTTAGCAAACTGAACAGAATTTAATGACTCATAACCAACTTTCAGTGTAGAAAAGACAGTCCATACTGTCCGCATGTGCTGATCCATTTCTTCATCCACATTCTTTTCTTTTTCCTTTCATGCGGTTTTATGTAACTTATGATCATACGAGGGTCCTGACATTTCTCGTGCAACTTCTCGTGACAGTACATTGTTTTGTAGAGCAGACAGACCAGTCGTGCTGAAAGATTGTGTAGTTGGTGACTGCTTGTCGGCGCTCGTTTCATTCTCAAATTATGTTCGGGAGTCTCAAGGTAGTGTAGTGTAAACAGTACAGCGATCCGACTATTTTTACAATTGTGTAGTGTGAGCAAGGCACTAGCTGCACATAATCAAGAGGTCTCTAATTGTGTAGGTCACTGAGAGAGTCTGTTAAATTCTCCACATCTACAACTTGTACATACACCTTATTTTTAAGAAACCCACATCACCACTTTTTATACTTTATAAATAATTTATATATAAATATATATTTATAATTTAAAACTGTGATACTGTATTTAGGACATATTGCCACATTTGTAAATGCAATTGAACACATGCTGCTCTTTCCACTACCTGCTTGTTTTATTTCCTCTCCTACTGTTTTATTGACACCTTAAGCAGTGCACCTTTTTTTGCTGCTTCTTTCTGTGGGCAGTGGTAACCTAGTGGTTAGGACGCTGCCTTGGGGACCTGAAGGTCACAGGTGCAAGTCCCAGCCCGGGCATTACTGGGGTACCCTTGAGCAAGGTTCCGTCCAGCTGTACTGCTCCCTGGGGGCTGTTGATGTCTACCTGCTGCTCCACGTGTGCACGTGTGATGGGTTAAATCCAGAGGTCGCATTTTGTTGTGGTGCTTGAGTGTGTTCACAATGACAGATAGTCACTTTTACTTACGCTCATTTTTATATGATTCACTTTGACTGCTACTCTTAACACCGCATAGTGGGATGCCCCGGATTTCATTCAGGTCCTTAACTGTTCTTCTACTGTTATGAATGAAAGTTTTACTGCACATGGCAACAGAGCAAGGTGCACTACTTCTGTATAAACTATGTCGGAGGAGCATGAAGATACATTTTAAAGTGATTTAAAAAAAAAAATTCCAATACAGCATTGGACGCACAGTGGGCAGCAGGACTATAGGGTAGAGTGGAATGCCGAAAGTAGAATGAAGGTATAAAAGATAGATGAAGATGCCAGTGGCTGTTAAAAATGCATAAGCTAATGCACACGCTACACTTTTAAAAGGATGTAAACCGGAAAAGACTTAATATGAATGGATGCACCTGGATGGGCTGGAAAAACGTGAGGCAATTTGGGCTATTCTCATTCTCTCTCTCTCTGCCGCCCTCTCCCTCTCCCTCTCTCTTTCTCTCTCTCTCTCTCTCTCTCTCTCTCTTCCCTTCTCTCCTCTCTCATTCTCTATCTCTTGTCTTTTTTTTAAAACGGTCTCCTATTTTTTGTGTGACAGCGGCTGAACTTTATCAAGTTGAATCGTTCCACTTTTGTGAAGAAAAGTATTGACTCCATCACTGAAAGGTTACTGTGGGTTTATTGTCACCACTTAAAGTAAAGCACTAAAACTTTTTCATTTAAAATTTGCTAAACTCCTCCCAGTTGTGATGTCATACAGTAATGAACAACTGCAGATTGGTTTAGTTTTGGCTCTAAAAATAAAGATCTGCTTCATTGTTGTTGCTGTGGAGCTAAGGCATACTAGGAAACTAGACAGACAAGCACACCCGATTGTGAAGAGTGTGAATAATAAAATAAAATAGAACAGAATTTTATTATTAATTTATTTTATTGCAAGTTGAAAAGCATAAATAATTTTTAATAAAAGTCAAACACATATGAAGCAACTAATACTGTGTGGTTGGGATGGTCTACTTCTCCCCCATCACTCAACATGATGCTATTGGCATTATCTTTTATTGAGCCTGCTATCTACAAACTACCTTTAAGAACATTTTCAGTCATCTGGAGCATTCCACTGTCTGTCATCAATAGGTCAAGGCATTAGAACTAGTCTGATCTTGAAAACATGTCAGCACATTTCTGAAAACCTCTTGGACAAGAGACAAAGTGTTTTCAAGTGCTTTATCATCATTATAAAAAAATTACTTTGAATGCATGATCCAACAATTACATGGCATCATAAAATCACACAGCAGCCAACCCAAAATACACAATTTGCACACCTTCATAAGATACAATATACACACATTCACACATATCTAACTTATTACCCACCTATTCCCAGCACATGTTCACCTCCTTGAATATAATTAGAAGGCCATTTATAGCCTTCTTTCATTTTTCACCAAGACAAAGAGCAAATGTGTCATTACCTGGCCCTCCCATCAGGAGAGCAACTGTGCAGTGCAGAGGGACTGGACAACTGTGGAGCATTAGTCTTCAGTGTTATTGCACCCTCTATTGGAGGTGAAAATTCCAAACTACAGATAAAATAGTTCAGAGTGGGAGTGCCAAGCAGAATCAGATTTTTAGTTTTAGCTAAACCACTGTAAAAAACACACATTAAAATAACCTGTATAATAGGCCTATATATATATATATATATATGTAGGTACCATTCCACTACACTGCTCCACGTCTTGGAAGTCACCTTGGATAAAAGTGCCAGCCAAATGAATAAAATGTAAATACATACATACAGACAGGCAGACTGACAGACAGACAGACAGAAAGACATGCTTCATTAAATCTATCTATCTATTCATTTGTGCTTGAGGTTCTTCAATACGCGCGCAACCAAAAAGCACTACATTTACCACCTCGCTTTGGACTACAAATAACGTAAAGACGTAGTTGACGCAGAGACGCATGACGTCACTGTCTACGTGTTCAGATGAGACAGGAAGTTGGAGAAGGCAGTGTTGTTTTTGTGGATGTTGGGTATAAGGAACGAATTTTGTCCATAAACTGTGGAAATACTGCCGGGTTAGCAGGTATGGGTAACTTTTGATTATATAAAGTGTATACACGATGTAGTAAACAATGGAGTCTGTCGTATGATTTACGTTAGTAAGGTTTAAAATGTCAATAATGAGGCCCAAGATATCGGCAGCAGAAACACTGGCTCTAGAGAATGCTGTTTGTATCAGTATATCAGTACAGCAGGCGACTGCATTTGCTTTTGTTACCTTCAAATGCTCGTACATAGGTAAACGTGTTCCCTTCAAACCCCGAGTTTAATATGTGAAAGATTTAATGTATGAACAGACGTCCTGTCTGATTCTCTTTCATGGGGTTTACAGTTTACACATTTTCCCATTTATTCTTTTCAGATAAATTCTAACGTTTATTTCAATACAGTATTCGATTGAATTAAGTTTTAATAAATTAGCTTTAATTAAGGTACAGATCAGGGATCATCAATTCCAGTCCTGGTGGGCAGAACTCCATGACAGGAGGTTTTTTGCTCTAACACTAAGGATCCATCGATCCGATACTAATATCATGTATCAGTCCAACACTAGCTCTAATAGCTGGATCAGTTACGTGTTACAATACATGCACTGGGATCATTTTTTATATGTAAGGCAGCATCAGGCTTGACCTATAGATTGCGTTCCTTACTCCATATAACAACATATAATGAATAATTATATACCTATGAACTTAATCATTTATTATTAAAACAATAATCATGCATCAGCAGCATGGTTAAACCCAGTAGAAAGATGTTGATATGCAATATTGGATAATGGCCAAGTATAATATATAATCTTATTTGTTTATTTGGGTCCTCTTTATCTACTTTTAGAACTTGTGTGAGAATCCGTTTAGGTCATATTTATGCAGAAATATAGAAAAAAAATAATAACAACCTTTTAAACATAACTGTATGAATTGGACCTATTTAGTAAATGAACGGCGAGTGTATATGAATTGTTGCTCCCTGTATTAACCCATTTTCTCTTGTTCTGTAGCAGTATGTTGCCCACCACCACATACTCACCCCAGAGGGAGGGCAATGGCAGCCTGAACTCGCGGGACGCAGCACGACACACGGCTGGTGCAAAGCGCTACAAATATCTACGCAGGCTCCTGCACTTCAAACAGATGGACTTTGAATTCGCCATGTGGCAGATGCTTTACCTGTTCACTTCACCGCAAAGAGTTTACCGCAACTTTCACTACCGAAAACAAACGAAAGATCAGTGGGCTCGAGACGACCCTGCTTTTCTGGTGCTGCTTAGCATCTGGCTTTGCGGTCAGTACAGAGAGTGGTCAGGGTGGGAACACAGACTGTACCTAATAAGGATGTTTGTGGTTATTCAAATATACATTTATAGAAACTAATATTTAAAGGTATTTTCCACTGATTTTTTCTGAATTTCAGTGTAATTTAATGGCTTATATGTAAACAAAGTGTTAAAATCCTACAATAGGACTGGACAGTTAATTGTTTTAATATTGAAATCTTTTCAAACTGCATGAACTGCAATTATTATTATGTTCTGTATTATCCAACATTACAGACAAAATGTTATTTTGCAAGTTTAATAGTAATGATACCTAATGATGCAGAGCTTAGTTTTTTGACTTTGTTTAGGTAAAAGGGGACCTGGATAAATTTTTTTTAATAATCACATTTATTTGAAATACATTGGAATTGGAAATAACAGTAAAAAAAACTGCAATTAGATATTCTCCACCAAATAGTTCAGCCCTATACTGCACTGCGGAGAAACTTTAAGGATTACGAATTCACAGCAGGGATGATCGGAACCAGACATACAAAGTGTTTAATACCTCTCCGAAATATGCTGCCCTGCCTGATGCCTGAGACATTGTTTCAAGTTTTTTTTCAAAACATTTTGGCCTAAAATGTATTTTTGAAATCCATCCATGACACAGAGGTACATGCAGTGTGTCTAAAGCAAAATAGTACCTCAAAATATATTTGTAGATGTTGTTTTAACAATATCAGAATTGAATTACATATAGAAGTCCACCTGATTGGTGGTTGTGGATAATGGATAAACTGGCTGTATTTCTCTTGTGCACATCATAACCTCTGGTTATCACCACTATTATAGAGAAGTCTTAGTCAATATGGAGTAATTTTTCACAGTTTGTGTTAGTTCTTTCTGTAGGTCGGCTGATAGTGTACTAATTTAAACGCACTCAAAACAAAATTGACAAAATAGCGCTAATGATAACAGTAAAAAAAAAAAAATGTCTTAATGGGAATTAAAAAACTTTTCATTTAATAATGTGAACATTCAAGTAGCAAAATGCCCATCTCTAGATCCTAATGAATCTTAACACAAAACACTATAAGCTATGGAAACACAGGTGAACTATGACAACAGGCAACATGCAAAGCATTGCCCTGCCTTTGTTAAGAGCAAATGAGAGTGAATGTGTTGTTTTGTTTCTTTGCAGTGTCCACAGTAGGTTTTGGCTTGGTGCTGAATATGGGCTTTGTAGAAACACTGAAACTGTTACTGTGGGTGGTGTTCATCGACTGCATCGGAGTGGGGCTGCTTATTTCCACACTCATGTGGTGAGGTCAAAAGCATCATATCTCAGATGTAATCTTCTCGAAATATAACAAAGCATGAACATTTATAACAAATAGTTTTTTAATATTTTTATGTGTGTGTTTTCTAGGATTATTACTAATAAATACCTCATAAAGCATCGTAGTAAAGATTATGATGTGGAGTGGGGCTATGCCTTTGATGTACATCTAAATGCTTTCTACCCTCTGCTGGTCATCCTTCATTTTCTACAGCTGTTTTTCATCAACCGTGAGTTGTCCTTGTTTAATCTGAATACACTTGTGTATGTCCATTCTGCTTACAGTGTGATTGTTTGTTTTTGACCCGTACTTCTTTGTTTGAATAGACATTGTGGTCATAAACTCAGAGTGGTTCCTGGGATATTTTGTGGGGAATACATTGTGGCTCATTGCCATTGGCTATTACATATACATCACATTCCTTGGCTATAGTGGTAAGTTTACTTTACTGCTCTTTTTAGGTATTTGTGTAATGCTTTACTTAACTACAATATTATATTTTATTATTAAAATGTGTTGTTGTTCTTCAAGATTCAAGAAGTTTGTCACATACAGTTATACAACTACAATGTGTAGTAAAATGTAGCTCTGAATTTATGTAGTGTAATGCCCAGACTAATTCTGTAAATAATAAACAGAATAGAGGAAAATATTTATATAGTAAACTAAATCAAAAAATAAATCTGATAATTAAACATATGTATTTATGACTACAAAAATGTACAGAAATATATGTAAAGTGGCATTATATGTTGTTATTGTTACTGTCTAGGATTCAGTGATAATCATTCGGTCTCAAATTTAAATAATTGAAATATCCATGTAAGAGTAGCATCTTAAAAAAAGTGTAAATAACTGAGCTGTAAACAGTAGTAGTTCTTTGAATAATTGAATTTCTATAAAATGCATTGTTCAGTTGTATTAGTGTTCAGTAAAATGCCTGTCAATATAATATATATGCAGTGTGAAAAAATGTACTTTTGGTCACTGATATCATGATAGGAATTTTCTTTGTATTCATGGTGTTTTGAATGTACTTAATTTACAAATGCATACAGTCACTAAGAATAATAAAACCTAACTTATTAAGTGCTTTTTAAAAATGCAAAGGTATTTACAGAACTCAGTATACACACAACATCAGACAACCAAACAGGGATACATAACAAAACATGAATAGACAATATTATAAAAGTTTTGACATGTTAGAATAACGTAACTTGAGGTACTTGATGTTGCGAATATTTAACGACATGTTTTCTTTTTAAAAGCAATTATGCTAATATAGACTCCATATTTCCATTTCTCTTCCTTCTAGCACTGCCTTTTCTGAAGAACACCGTTATTCTCCTCTACCCCTTTGCTCTGCTTGGGCTTCTCTATATCCTCTCCATCACCTTGGGCTGGAACTTCACTAGAAGCCTTTGCTGGTTCTACAAGTATAGAGTCCAGTAGGGAGCGCCACACCACACCTGTTTAATAGACTTTAGCTGTTTCAGTCTTGGATTCAGCACCTTTCAGAGACTTTGACAAGAGCGAAGTTGCTTCTTGGACTTCGAAAATGCTTTTGTATACTTTGTAAATAACAGCTGAATTGTAGATAACACAAAGATACGGAGAAAGACAAAGATTGTGGGAAATGTTTATAGACTATTGTTATTTTGGTCATTTTAATTTTCTTTTTTTTTCTTTAACTTTTTTTGATATTGAACAGAAATGGTGAAGAACCAGGCCTTTTTGGGTTGAATGAACTGCATGTATGTAAGGATGGATTTTTGTTTGGTTCATTTCATGATTCTCTATCAGAACAAATTGATTAAACATGTTTTTATGGTACCACGTTGCTGAGTGAGCAGACCTGTTTTATTAGAGCGGCTTGTGTGTTTGCTGACCACAAAACAATAAACAGATCGTTTACAACAAGCTCAGTCATTCTACTACTTTAACCTTTTTTCATGCTTTTCTCACATATTTGTGCTAGACTACTTAAAGTGCAGTCTGTAGCTGTCTATCACTATTTCGGTAAATTATTACAGTAAGGGAACCTACTAATAAATCACTTATGAATATAATTGTACCTTTACTAGAGACTGTGCGATACTGATAATTTATGAGCATCGTGATTATTATACTGCATACTGCAATTGCATTGTTTTTTTTATTATTTTAAAGGGTTCATATTAGGTCCTCTTGTTAAAAAGGCTTGAAGTGTGTATTGTTAAAGCTTCAGAAGCTTTAGAAGAACAGTTTGGCCCAGCCCCTTCTCATGGAAGTTCTAAGGTGTTCTGTGACTGGTTAGAGGCTTATGTGCATATTGCAGCCTTCTGCAATATCAGTATTGCAAAGACCAAAATTGTAATAACGATGTACCAACGATATATTGTGCAGCCTTTCCAGTAACAATCTGCTGGTTGTCAGTGGCACCAGGGTATCATTTTGTATAAGCAGGTTATTGTGTAAAATAGTTCTAAGAACTCTGCCATACTGAATATGGTCCAGGTACAAATTAAGTCTCCTGACTTTAAGGAATTCCTCATAAAGTCAGTTAAAGTCATTGTTATAATAATGATTTACCTTTCCCCTTTAAACACTATAATAATTTTCATTTACTCTATACACACTATAATGATTTTCCTTCTCTCTTTACATACTATAATATTTTTTCTTTTTTACACACTGTAATAATGATTTTACTTTCCTCTTTACACAGTTCTTCTTAACACACTAAAAATGATTTTCCTTTTCTTTTTACAAACAATATTTTTCTTCTCTACACACTGTATTAATGATTTTTCCTATTTATGATAATGATTTTCTGTTCCTCTTCTCGCACTGTAATAGGGATTTTCATTCTCTCTTTACACACTAGAACAAGGGTTTTTCCTCTTTACACAGT
>JBBPDA010025490.1:0-15472 GCA_037974385.1 Arnoldichthys spilopterus | reverse complement strand
GTGGGAGGAAACCGGAGCACCCGGAGGAAACCCACGCGAACACGGGGAGAGCTTGCAAACTCCGCACAGAAAGACACGGGGATCAAACCCAGGACCTTCTCACTGTGAGGCGACAGTGCTAACCACTGCACCACCGTGCCGCTCTTTTCTAATATACATATTTATTAATTTACATTATGTGCTATTTTAACTGAAGAATTTTTATTAGAATAATTATCTTCCCTCTCTCTCTCTCTCTCTCTCTCTCTCTCTTTCTCTGACACTGTCTCTCTGTGTCGCTCTCTCTCTGTCTCTTTCTCCCTCACACCCAAACCAGCACACACACACACACACACACACACACACACACTTTGTCAAAAGGTTACATATCGTTGAAAGATCACAGCCTGTAATTATCAGGCATTAAGTTGTGCATTAGAGTCTGTGTGTAAGGGTACCTTTGTGTTTTTTGTGGGTTTTCGCTCTATGTTCTGCCCCAACAAGACCAAACCATCCAGTACCGCTTTTCTGAAGCCTCAAACAAGCAACAGAGAAAACACAGACGTATGTCATTAGAACATACTTTCCAATTCACTCCTATGAAGACAAATGAACTCTCTAAAATCACAACCTCTCTCTCTCTCTCGATCTCTCTCTCTCTATCTCTCTCTCTCTCTCTTTCTCTCTCTCTTTCACACACACAAAGACACACACACACAGACACTGCATTGTCTCTTCTTATCTCTTCATCTTGGGCTGGTAAAGGGGAGTGCTGGTGTGTAGGAGAGAGGGAGAGGAGGGAGTGAGAGAGAGAATAGAGGGAGACTGAGAGAGAGGGTGTAGATAGGGATAGAGTGATGTTTAACTGCTGGTGCCTTTCAGCTTTAACCTGTTATTTAGCACCACCTCACACTCTCTTAAACAGTGCCCCAAACAGACAGAGGAACAGAGCAGACCAGAGAGAGAGGATAAGAGAGAGAGAGTGAGAGAGAGAGAGAGAGAGAGAGGGAGAGAGACAGAGAAAGAGAGAAAGGAATGCTTTTAAGCTCAACAAGGTCATCACAGGCAGTAAGTGTGCTGGAGGTTCTCAATCCTGGCTCACTGACACCCCCCCCCCCCACTCACACACACAACAACAACAACAACAAAACATATACAGTACATAGGTATAATGTACACAATGCTGTACACACACATACACAAACACACTAACTATTCATTGTTATGCACATATGGCAAATATATAAATATCAGCACAGCTGATGGCCTTTACATTGTGTGAAACTTTTATGACTACCATACTAGTAGAAATGCTCCAAAATAACATGTACTAAAATGTTCTTCCATTAACTTACATTAGAATTAAGTTTCTTTAAATTTCTCATTAATATGAATCAAAATGATAATATATCTAAACTATTTCACCAGTTTTAAAAATTATTATAAAGCTAGAAATCTATTCAAATATAATAATAATTTGATTGAGTTGCTTCCAGAATGACGGATGGACCAGCAGAGGACCATAGAATTATTGAAAGTGTGGAAGAGCATCTGGTCAAAAATAATAATAATAAATATATATGTTAGAACCTTTTAATATGATGTGTTTGAACAAACACACATTCAAACTTCAGTACAGACTTGTCTGTGACTGCAACAGCACTGTACAGTAAGAAAGTGCACCATGGTTCACAGGTCTGCTGAATATACATGTAGATCTTTTGCAGTGTTGTATCTGTTGCAGGTTTTGCTTTGCATACCTTGCCCATCTATGAGCAGGTTTTTTTCAGTTCTTTTTCATTTCTTTTCAAATTATTTTTCTTAATGATATTTTGCAGAGCAACTGTTACAAGCAGGAAGTGTTTAAGTATCTTTAATTATCTAATCTTGCTTTCTAAAAGTCAGTTATGTTTAGTTTCAGATCCTCAGTCAGCTGCTGAAATAAGCCTTGGCTGTTAAGAGTAAGCACAACACCCTGAGATTTGAAGAATCATGTAATTTATTGTACCTTGGAGTTGATTAGTGTCAAAGAACCAAATAACTTTCATTTGAATCCACCTTCCCAAAAAATAGCAAATAAATGGTAATCAGGCATTAACATGATTAAAGTATCAGAGTTGATAGAGTTCTGCCTCTAGAGTTGTCCAAACTTTACTCTATATAAACAGTACATTTTCAGTCCATTGTTACTACCAGTAACAAGTCCTTGTGTAACCTTCCATGTACATGCACACAGGAAAAAACAAACATAAAAGACACTAAACCATCCATGTAGGTATGTATACTTCTAAACACAGAGCTTCTATTATACTGAAATCATGCAAGACAAGATCAGGCCCTGATGTTTGGTGCGACAGTGTGTGACAGTAAAGCTGTTGTGTTATATCAGATAGTCATACTGGAAAAGTAGATACAAGGCTCAGGTTTGTTGACAGTCAAGTGATTGTGCTGCCTTATGCTCCAGAATGCCCTCATGTCTGTGCTTCTTTCTAGCTCTCCCTTTTAGTTATGCTGTCATAACAAGTCTTGCCGGAGCTCCTGCCTCTACTCAGGCCACAATGTACATCATTCATAATCACTCATAACAATTAAGCATCACTAACAATTTCTCTCTCTCCCTCTCTCCCTCCCTCCCTCTCTCTCCCTCCCTAGGTCCCGTTCTGTTGAACTGCCCCACTGAGATACCAGTAATCCTGTCTCATTTTGCTATCTGTACCAGCCTGACCTATTCTGATACCCTATTACAAGTTCCTGCAGCTTTTAACCCATTCACTCCTGCTGATGAGCCCACATGAACAGCCCTTTCCATCAAAGAACTGATCTAAAGTCATCACGGCACCTGTATACAAGAAACTGCTGCTGCCTCTTTATACTGAGAACTATTATTATTATATATATTTATTTTATTTGTTCTTTTTCTCCTTTACTTTTCTCTTGTTTGTTATTGCTATCTGGTGTTAACCAGAGGAGGATGGGTTTCTTTTCTTACAGACAACAGGCTGACAGGGTGCATAAATGCAAACAACATTTTAGTCTTTTTTGTTACATTTAGAATACATTTAAATCAATAATAGGTGTAAAATAAATTTGCTGAAATTTGTCATACCTTAGTTTTAAGGTGACAAAATACTTTATTTTCATTAATGAGGGGTGACGTTTTTTTCTGAAAAAATGTGGTGCTTCATGAAAATGCATATTTTGCCATGATTTGTTTTTTTGCCAAAATTATTTGCATTCAAATTATTAAAGAATTAATACAGTGAGAGCAGAACTTAGACAAAGGAGACCACAGCCACTATTTATACTGTGGTTGAATAGATACCAATGCCTATGTCAGTGCCAATGTAAATGCTAAATGTAAAATACCTGGACATTGTAGTAAAACATGTTTTTTAACCAGTGGCAATTAAAATGATGTAGGTATGAACAAAATGTGCTGTTATTAATATACACCCACATCTTGTTGCTGTCAAGAGATGGGATATATTGGGCAGCAAGTGAACAGTCAGTTCTCAAAGTCTATATGCTGGGCCAATGTAAGGATTTGAGCCACTTTGTCCAGAGCCTTACAAAATCAAGGTTGAATCACCATCTTTACTCATATGGACTATAATAAACCAGAGCATTTTATACCTCTAGTTACTGGCAGGGTGCATTAAATGGCTTAAATCTGCACAGGCTACACCTTCATAGTTTAGTGTCTGTTACTGTCCTTCAGGCTTCAATCCAGGCAGTTCAATTTCGGTTGAGGGCATTTTTATGAAGAACAAACAGCACAGACTCACCCAAAACCTCATAAACTCTTACAACAAAGGCCACTCTGTGTGTGTGTGTGTGTGTGTGTGTGTGTGTATGTGTGTGTGTGTGTGTGTGTGTGTCAGAGAGAAAGAGGCTTTGGAAGGGACTAATAAGAAATGGCTAATGAGTGAAGCAAAGCGTCTGTTGGTCATGGTTGTAACGAAGTAGACGTTAATGGTTGTGCCTGGACTGGTCTCAGTGGACAATAGGTAATAGAGGCTCACAGCCACAGAGTCCTCCTGGACTTGTAAATGTGGACGACGTTTAAGGGCCTAAAAAGACTAATGCCAGCTGGGTCCTGTGTTTGTGTGCGTGTGTGTGTGCCAGCATGTACAAAATAAGCTCCCTTGATAGAGCAAGTTTGAAAGGTTCAATAAAGCCCCTGTATAACTCAGTTCACTTGGCCAAAGTCTGTATCCAAAGTAGGACTGTTAGACATGCAGTACAATAGTGTCCCTTTGTCTTACTAACAGTTATATATTTTGCAAGTGTAGTTTAATACATAGTTGTGGTATGAGTGACTGTGGGTCTGTAATAAAAAAACTGTGTGTTTAGGCTGGGGTTCTGAGATAGATAGAAACCAGGAGAAATAATGGGATATAGGAAGGAACAGAAGCGACAGATGAATATATGAACGTATGGATGGATATACAGATATACACCCATCAGCTAGCCTTTGCCCACCCCACACTTCAATGAGCCCTGGTTGTCCTTGATTCGGTTCACCAGTCGTCCTTCCTTGGATCACTTTTGGTAGGTGCTAACTATTGCATACATTGAACACTTTAAAAGACCTGTCAATTTGGAGATGCTCTGACTCCGTCATCTAGCCATCACAAAATGGTCCTTGTCAAAGTGGCTCAGATCTTTATGTTTACTCATTTGTCCTGCTTACAGCACACCAATGTCAAGAATGACTGTGTATTTGCTGCTTAATTTATCCCACCCCTGCCAGTGCCCACCATAATCAGATAATGTTATTAACCTCACCTGTCATTGGGATTAATGTTGTGGGTGGTTGGTGTATAAAGAATATTAGCTTTGAGGGTTTTTTCTCATTATTATTATTTCATTTAAAGTGATGTAGTCATTTATGACTTGAATTTCGAATACTCAAGTTTAAAAAATCAGATTCAGATTTAGATACTCTTTGCCTGAAGTGTAATCATGGTCCTGTTGATCCTTGCAATTTGAATATTACAGGTTTTACGTTTACATCATTGGGTCAGTTTGTGTCATTTTTTCAAAGTTTTTTCACAGAGCAAATGTCTAGTTTTAGTAACATTCGCAGAATGTTTTTCGTAAGTTAGGAGAGCGTTTTCAGAACATTATTTTAACCTCAGTTTCAACTGAACCACAAACATTCTGTTTAGGAACATTCTAAGAATGCATTTCATTTAGGTTATGCATTAGGTTAGGTTAATATTTAACTTTTTTATGTTCTTACAATGTTATTGGTAAGTTAGTAAAATTGTTCACAAATATATTCTCCCAACCTTTAAACAATTAATTTAAAACATTACTCCTTACATTCCATTAACATTTTTAGTCAAGTTCTGTTTATTCCAGTCAGTTCTGTTTTTCTCTCAACTCTACTCCATGATCCCACTTGTTAAAAATGTTTGACTGTTCTCTAAATATTTGCACCACTCTGATAACATTTACACTCACCAACCACTTTATTAGAAAACCTATTTTGTTGATAGACCTTGCCATGGGTGTGAGTGGTTTCATTTGCTGTTTAACATTAAAGTTGGTAGTAAGAACTAGTTTGACAGGATAATAAGCACTGTGTATAAAAATACTCTAGGGGAAAAAAATTCAACTTAATAAAACCAGAGTAAAGTTAACTGCCATTTTAATGCTTTGGTGAACCATCAAATCTCTGTCATATGCTATCAATCTTGTATTTTTAACTAGACAGAGCATACCCTCACAGATAGTAAACATTAACACAAATACAAAAAAATATCTATGTTCTCCAAAAAAGAACAGAGGCATTTATTGACCATAAAGCTATTTTTTTGGGATGATCTCAACCTATGTGACACTGATGTGTATAAAAACTCAAATGACTATACATTCATACTAGTACCACATATACTACTATGACACTTTGTTCTTCTAGTTTTGTGAGATTCTTGGGTCTTCTTGCATGCACTGCTCTTTTAAGGTCTATCCACCGGTGTTAGTTCATGGTTATGCCAGTGGGTTGTAAGCTACCTCTTAAAGTAGTCCATTGTGCATTTTGAGGTGTATTTAGGATCATTATTGTGCTACAGAAGCCATCTTTTTTTCTTCATCAGCTTTTTTATAGACTGTGTGATGTCTGTCTTCAGAATGTGATGGTATTTAATATATTACATTCTTCTCTCTAGCAGTGAAATGTTCCCAGTGCCACTGGCTGCAACTAACCCAAAGCATGATCCTTCCTCCCTCATGCTAAATAGCTGGAGAAGTTTCCTTCATGAGTCTCTGCACCATTTTCTCCAAACATACCTTTTCTCACTCTGGGAAAAACTTCAGTTCCAAAATGCATCAGACTGCAAATTTCTGACATTGAATTTAGTGATGAGGACACAGGAAAACATTTCTTTTCATGACTCTTCCATGAAGGTCATATTTGTCCATATGTCGCTTTGGTTAAAACCGTCAACCAAATGAATAAAATGTAAATGTAAATGTCTCTGCAAAGCAGAACAGTGCACCACCTGTTCAGAGTCTGCAAAATCTTTCTGAAGTTATTTTCAGTGAAACAAGGGTTTCTATTTGCTTTTTTAGCAATCTTTTGAGCAGGTTCCCTGAAAGTATTTTAGTCTTCCATACCACTGCTTGATCTCCAGCACTGCTAATGCCTTCTTTGAATCTTTGTGTCACCTGGCCTCTCCTAACAACTGACTGTAAACAAACCCTAACAAGATTTAAAAAATAATAATAATAATATTAAAGTTATCAGAGTGCTCAAGTCTTTTACCTTTTCTCTCTTTAAAAATTTACAAACCAAAAACAATACACAAATTTTGCTTAAAATGTTGAAAAAAACATCTCATTTGTAACTTTATGCCTTTTGGGGATCAGTTCATCTTCTACTTACCTAACTATTCATGGTAACAAAAAGTTTGACCAGGGTGGCCAAATAGCTTTACAGAATCTGGGTTCAAACCCCTAATAAGCAAGCCAACCATGACAGATGCAATGAAAAAAATCCCTAAGCTGTAGGAAGAAACCTTGGGAGGCTCAACCAAGGCTCAAATTGGAATTTCTTTGTTCTATCGATTCGAGATAGCAATAACAAACAAAAGAAAAGTTTAAAGAGGCAGCAGCAGTTCCTTGTGTAAAGGTGGGCCACAATGACCAGCACCAGCTGCCCACTGTACACTGCATGTACATTTCTAATTACTTTAATCTGCTTTTACAATAAAAAGGATTCTATTCTACTGTAAATCACTATTCCAGATATACAAGGTTTCAAAACACAAACAATATATAAAGAAGATGATTTAACATTGACAGCACTTTAAACATTATTTTGCATGAGCTTGTTTTATTGCATGAAGACAAAAATGAAATAATAAGATCCCACATTAACCTCGCCTCACCTTTAACATCATGAAAAAACAACAGTGACAAAAAGCAGCCAGCAGACACACATTCAGTTTTTGTTTCTGATCTTTTCCTTTGATGTTACCAGTGCCTTGAGTGAAAAATGAGAGGTCAGCAAGCATAATGTACACACACACACACACACACACACAGAGACACACATGCATAAAGGCTGACGAATGCCAGCAGTCTTTGTGGCAGTTGGGTACTCAGGGGAAAGAGAGACGTGAAGGTGGAAAAAAAGTGAGGGTCAGTAAATGTCAGTCATGGCTGTAGGCAAAGGCTATGTCTGCGTCTAGAGCTTTACACTCTGCTTCACTGTGTGTTCCAACTTTGATGCACCTCGGCAGAATAGATCCAGAGAATTCCAGCATCAAGAAGTCTAAAGAAGCTGAAGATGCAACCTCTTTCAGTCATGGGAAGTCCACACACCACCTGCTAATGAGAACAGAGGAGAAGAAAAAGAAGGAAAAACATGAAAAAAACCTCACACACGCACACCCACACCAGCACATCAGCAATATTGTATACATATTTCAAATAGATGTCAGGGCCACGAACCCTTAAGCTAGGCCAACAGGGTGGAGGCTTTTCAATGGAAAACAGATGTGTTCACAAGCAACACACATACACACACATACACATACCACATATACACGCATGCATAATGCATACACAAACATGAAGACAAAAACAAAGAGATGAGGATACTCCCTAACTGTAAAGCTTGCAAGTGTGTATGCTGTCAAAATGAAAGACAATAATTCAACAAAAACAATAAAAATGCAAACTAAATGTATAAAGGCACACACACACACAAACACACACACACATACACACACATAAACATAACTGTACAAAAGGTCTTCCTGTCAGCACCTGCAGTCAATCGTGAGGTGATCCTGCTTATCATGATGTCGTCAGTTTCCTAAAGCCTCTGTAAGGTGTTTCCAAAGTGTTCTCCAACCGGGCAACTTCCCACTCACACACACAATACGTCAGTATGTCACACCGCATGGGCTTACCTCATTAATCTAGATCCAATAATAGACACATGGATATCGCCTTAACATGCCATTCCACACCAGATTTACTGTACATTCACCCTATTTCCCCCTGCACATTAACACACACACAACAAGGCCTCATTCTGAGAGGAATCTGGAGTATTTGGACTCACTGGAAGCATTACGTAGTAAGCTTACTAAGTGAGCGTATTACACAGAGCTATATATGGAACACTACAGATTGCTGACTGTTTTGTTCACTTTGCCTTTTACTGACCTGCTGCTAATTCTTTTCCCACAACATGCAATAAAGGATCCAACATACTGTCCTACCTACTACATACCCTGCAGTGTAGAGTGGACAGTGGGCTCCCATTCAAGTTAAAGTTATTGTTTGGGGGAAACTCAGATGTAGTATATCTATTAGTCATGTCCTTTTCCCTATCTAATATTATTTATTGATTAATTAGATTTTTTCATGTCTCTCTCTTTCACCGTGTGAGGTTGGGGTAGGATAGTGGGGTCTGGTTTTAACAAAGTCGGGTATTTTTTGTTTTTTTTCATTTGTTGTAGCTCTTATCATTTTAGACATTTATATATATCAAACAGAACGTTTTTTAATTAACTTTCCCCTTTATCCAGAATGTAGTTGATCAGTCAAGATATTTTTAGTGACCCACATTTAACATCATACAAACACATTTGTCTAAAACCATAATTTGTTAAATCATAAATCAACTTGAACATAAATGAACTTGCTTTTATCAATAAAAATGGCCAAAAATATGGATTAAATGTAGACTTCAGGGTCACTGCTAGGATTGTCTTAGCTATATGATGTTCATTTGTCCATTGTTCTAACATTAACATATGGCACTCAGCATCAGTGACTACATAGCTAAACCAAGTTTTGAGGTAAGTGTGTAATTATTTAGGCAAGCAGTTTGTGTGATGCCAGTCAGTGCACTATATGCTTAGATTAATTGTTATATTAGTGCCAAAAGCTTAGACACAAACTATAGAAACAAACTTCTCTTGGCTTATCAAGCAGGTAAACTGTGGAGACTTAATTAACCTAAACATCTGCTTTAGTGTCCATGAAGGTAAAGCAGAGAGGCAACTCTTTGCAGGGTGTGTGCCATTATTATCACTCATCATGTGGATGGCACAGGTCACATGGAAGGAATTCCCCTGAAGAACAAACACTGACTCATGGATTAGCTCCTTAATATAAGAGCCTGGAGCTGTAGGTAGGGAGATCCCCAGTATGCCGAGAACTTCTAATTCTAATTCTAATTATACGCAGACATTATCTTCTCAATAATATAAATGCATGTATGATATTAGAATATGATGATATAAAATGCTGTTAATAATGTTAATAATCCAAATATTAAGTAGGAAACTAGGTGAAAAAAAGATAAAAACTATAAAATTTCATATAATGAACATCCACCATGCCTCATCTTTCTAAAGTAAATGTGGGTAAATATTTGTTATTGTAAACAAAGCACAGCAAACAATGCACGAAAACCCATTTTTAACCCATTCTTGTGGGAGCAGTGCTTACATATATTTAGCTATATTAACTATATTTATTTACTATTGTAAATAATAAACTACAATATAAAAATATTTTAATAAAATGCTTGAATTATTTAATATTGTTCTGAATCCCCTTTGGTGTTTAGTATGTAATATATCATAAATTATTAAATGTAATAAATATATACACATACAATATACATACACACACAAACACACACACAAACAAACAAAAAAAACCCACACACATTAATTCACTCCCTCCCACATGTATAAGCTCTAACCCATCTTAAATCGATCCCTTTTCTCCCCCTATTGAATTGCAGCCAGTCCGTCTGCTATATTTTTAGCATTGGATTAGAAATGTGGTTCCACCTCACTACCGTTGGTCACCCCACTTATGTCGTCTTGCCTTGATGACATCATTTCCATGTTTATCCAGGCTGAGCTGGCATAATTCAGGGAGCTGCTCAATCCCCCTGTTACTAGACCCTCATTGCATGTGTTTGTCTTTTTTTTTTTTTTTACAAAAACATTATCCTTGCCAACACACACGCACACAGTAACAAAGGATGGATTAGTATTAGAGCAAAATGCTGTAATCAGGCTCTCTGCAAACAATATGATAGCTGCTCTGGATTTGCAGGAATGCTGCATAGTTGTTATTTGCGTACTTTCTAAATGCAACCAAAACATGGATTATCACCAGAATAGATCTCTGAGCTTCAGAAATCACACGTTCCGAACTTTCTCAGCTTTCCACAAATAGCCCCCAGCTACCTGCTTATATTAAAAATAGATTAAGCCTAAAAAGAACAATGCCCCCAAACTCTGGAGTTCTCTCAACAAAGCTACTGATTCTTGAGAAAAAATCTGCAAAGGTTAATCATAAAAGAAGAACAATAAAGTGCTTTTCCTCCTAGAAGAAGTAAACGTACTGTTTAGTAATGCAGACAGCTATGAATTCCAGTTCAAGTTTTAATGTGTGCCATGTACATCAATGACTGAGAGGGCTTTAGAACACAACTGGTCAACTGTCGCTGAGAGAGAATGATGGTCTTGTTTGGACAATTAATGAATTAAAGTTTTACAAAAACATAAAGACTCTTTTCCTAAATGTCATTTTATGCATGAAATATGCAGTTTGGAGTAGTCTTTACACAAATAAGAAATATCACTGCATGTTTTTTAATTAATACCACCTTCATCAGAGAAATGAATTTAATTCAGCACTAAAGCCTATCTCTGCTGTTATTCTGCTATTCATCTCCAAACTCTTTATATCCAAAATTGTTATAAACAGAGATACGGCATTTTGCAATGATACCCTTTAGTTGTAAACTACACAGTCTGGCAAAAGTAGCTAACAGAAACATTACAATTGTTAAGTAAAAATGTCATTTTTTTACACAGATAGAGACAATTCTACTACAATATTGTTGAGCTTATGTTGACAAATGAAGTTTCATTGCAAAATGCTGTTTATCCATCACTTGATATTTCACTAAACTACACTAGTTCACTATCTAGCTCCTAGCGAAGCTGACAACTAGTCTAGGTTAACTTGCCATCTACTTTACTAGATCTAGTAGTTAAAATAGGATATATACAGTATGCAGCTCTATTTTTTAATATAAGAAAATGATTACCAACCACATTCTGATTGAGCTCTTGAAAAGGCAAGCATGAAAATGATGGAATGAGGAGTAAGACATAAAATGCAAATTAGTAGTAAATGGCCATAACTAATTACTTATTCAGTATATAACAATATGTTAATATTTTAAAATTAATAATTCTATTAATATTAATAATATTATTAATTCTAAGTCAGGGGTCACTGCATCATAGTTCCATATATATAGTAGGTCCATCTTTTGTCTTCAGAGTCACTGTAATGTATGAGCACACCTGTCCTATGGTCTGAAAATAAAAGGCTAACAAACATCCAACTTTGTTCATCTCAGATTAAGTCAGTTTTACTTCAGTGCAGTGCAATAGCTTTCTTATGCATATAAAGACTCTGTATTAGCTATACTACCCACCCACTCAACCTCACACACAAACACACTTTCTCCGGATAGGAATGGACATATTGGTTCAATAGTTTCAACACAGAACTTTTAGATTATTATCAGCAACACTGGGAGACTCCATGTTGGAGGCCAAAAGCTAAAAGACTGATTTCTTGTTTATTCCCGGCCTGTGCATATTTAACTAAATAAACACAGGATTAGGGTCTTGACACAGCAATGCTATGAGTAGGGCAAGCAGAGGTGGCCCAGGGGAACTAATTAAGGTCAGGTACACTATAGGCACAAATATAAACACACACACACACACACACACACACACACACACACATACAACCTGCTCGAATGTAATTGGGACCAATAACTCAAAGATCCCATAAAAATACACAGGAAAACACATGGTTGTGCAGTAATTACAAATAGTCACCCCCTGCCAAGGGCCTGTAAGCATGACTGGAGTTCTAGAATGCAGTCTGTGATGATTGGCAATATTTAGCCAGACTGTGTTAGCACAGTGTGGGGAAGTTCCAGAGCTGTTTAACAAGGTTCTGGTCTGATGTTACTCTTAGTTGCAACCTTTTTTTGCACACTCATACTTATAGGTGCTCCTTAGAGACAACCTTTTATGCCTGCAGTTGTTGACATAAGCATTAGTAAATGCCTGTGTGACTTATAAGGCAGTTATGTATGTGTTAGAAGCACTTTAGTTCTTCAAAGGGAGCTTTAACTTTGCCTTTCCATTTTGTATACAGTACTCTGGTATAGTATAAACTATCTAGCAATCTTTCCTTAACCCTTTACCCTCTCGGTTTAATTCAGTAAGTTGTTCTGTATCTACTATATAAGAGTTATGCAGTTGTGAGACTAAAATGATGGCCCACATACAGAGCCTTATGGCTTAAAGGTTTTAATGTAGGACTGCTTTGACAACAGAGTGATTTTCAAATGGAAATGAGAAAAACAAATGAGGATGCATGAGTTGATTTATGATGAGGAAGCATGGTTGATTACACCGCACAGGTCTTGCAAATTGTGGATTTATACACATTTCACACAAATGTTTGACCTGTGATCAGCCTTTCCTTCATTTTCATGAATGTTTGTAATGTTTCTCTCCCCTCTCTCTCTCTCTCTCTCTCTCTCTCTCTCTTTCTCTCTCTTCTCTTTCTCTATCTTTTCTCTATCTCCTTTTTCTCTATTTTCCTTTCTCTTTTCTCTCTCTCCCTCTCTATTTTCTCTTTCTCTCTTCTCTCTCTCTCTCATTTCTGTCTCTAACTCTTCTTTTTCTCTCTTTCTCTGTCTCCTCTCTCTCTCTCTCCCTCTCTCTCTCTCTCTCTCTCTCTCTCTCTCTCTCTCTTTCTCTCTCTTTCTCTCCCCCCTCTCTCTGAACTTTGTGAGTTTAGTTTATAGGCATTTTGTTTTATGATCTCTGTTTTAATTGATTGCTCTCTACAACTCTGCCCAAAATTGCTCTCTGAACATAAACAACTAATAAAGCAAAACATGTGCTCACCTCTCCTCCCTTTAGACCAGCACCAAAACATTGCTAGGCCACGTGATTGTGTGGATGCCGTGGCAGGAACACACACATCCATATAAAAAGCCAAGCACATGAAAAAAACACAATCAAACCTTTTCTCCCCATCCCTCCCTTTACTCTCTAGTTTCCCTATTCAGTCCCAGCCTCTCCTTCACACACACACACACACACACACATACACACACCAGCGCCAGGAGAGCCATGTTGTTTTCATTAGTACCCTCTGCGGTTTATGACCCAAATGGCTCTGCTATGGTCAGGAATCTGATCCAAGCCCCAAACAGAAACCATAGCAACCATTTTTTGTGGGGATTTTTCTTCCTGCCCCTTGCCCTCGTATACATACACATGACCACATGTGTGCACACACACACACACAGACACACACACATAGTGCTAATCACTCCTGTATGTGAATTCATATACTGTGGCTGATTAAAATGGAACACACACAAGCCAAAAAAAAAACAGAATACAACCTCTGGACCGTTTCGAAATGGTTAAAGTTCATGCTCATACACACACACACACACACACACACACACACACACACACACACACACAAAGACCGATCAGCCATCTGTTTAGCACTGATTGAATAATGACTCCATAATTATGGAAATAAAATATGTAGAGCACCAGGTTTACCTGGAGTCAGACCTTCATGTCCAGCAGGGGTTTATGTCTCTGTATGGGAAAAGGCCAAGGGCTGATTCAAGTTTTTACTTCATTTTACACTTTTACTTTATATTTACCATTCACATTTCTGCCAGTTTCAAAATATATAATTTTATACAACATTTAGTTTTGATAGCACAGTCTGACTGGTCAGTTCCACTCATTTTTCACATTGACTGTAACGTTCCGCTTAAGCATTGGTTAAGTAATATAGTGAAAGTGACTAACACACTCAAGCACCACAACAAAATGTGACCTCTGCATTTAACCCATCACATTTGGAGCAGTGGGCAGCTATCAACAGCACCTGGGGAGCAGTGTAGCAGGACGGTACCTCAAGGGTACCTCAGGGGTGCCCGGGCCGGGAGTTGACCTTGCGACCTTCAGGTCCCAAGGGCAGTGTCCTAACTACTAGGCCACCACTGCCCTTAAGGCTCCTTTAATGCTGTACCCTAATCATTAGCTTAATAATTTTCAACTTTAGCGACTATAGAAAACACACATAAATGAAATAACTTTTACAACATAACACCTTTCACCTGCAGCCGATTTGGTTATATTCTAAAGGACAGTGTGACCACAGGCCTACTTCAAATTCCAAACCTGCATAATACATTTCTGCAAAACATAAAAATCAAAAATCAGTCAAAGACTGGCTGGAGCAAATCAACATTTATGCAAACAAGCTGAAATAAACTTCTATTGTGACAGTTCAGCTTCATCCGCAAAAGGCAAAAACTTTAAAATAATAAAGCATTGGCCTATAAATAAACATCATCACTATTTACTTAAACCACTTTACTGCAGCATACTGTATACGTCGTGTCACTGATCACACGGATGTGATCTAAATGTCAGTCTTTTCCTTTTCTTTCATTACCTAGTTTTATACTTCACACACATTCTGATACAGCGTGGCTGGCAGTCATCCTTAATGTAAGAGCACATTTCAGCTTGATTGTCCTCAATTTGGCTTGTGATATATAAAGAACAGAGCAGAGACTAGTATTGAGCTGTGTAAGTTGGGAAGGCTTTTTGCTGGCTCTGAGCTGCCCCGCACTGGAACAGGCCATTTGGCTGGGTTACTGCTTTCTTGTTTGATGTGTCTGTGTTTAATAGCCAAAGCCTTTTTGTCATTATTATGAAGTGTGTGCCATTTGCATTGTGGGTTGAGTAGAGCACTTGGCAAGTGGAGTAGAGGAGTGTGTGAGGGAGAGAGAGAGAGAGAGAGCGAGAGAGAGAGAGAGAGAGAGAGAGAGAGAGAGAGAGAGAGAGAGAGAGAGAGAGAG
>JBBPDA010025443.1:0-15476 GCA_037974385.1 Arnoldichthys spilopterus | reverse complement strand
TGATTGTTGCCTCTGTCCTGGAAGTCGCTTTGGATAAAAGCGTCAGCCAAATGATTAAATGTAAATGTAAATGTACATAAACTCAATCCACTGACTCTGACCACTCAGATACAAAAAAAAACATGAGTGTAAGGAGAAGACTGGGATTGGATGGTTGAGAGGTGAAGATTAAAAACCCATGCTGATTTAACTGTAACGTCTTCAAGCCTTTCAATATGACCACAAAGTGGCAATTTCTGCCCTTTGATCTGCATTATTCCCCGGATTTTTCATGATGGCCAGCATGAACATGCCAATATGAGCATGCACTAGAAGTTAATAGGCACCCATGCTGTTTCCAAAAAAGTCCATGACCCAATTTTTTTCTCAAACCACTCAAAGCACATCCAGTTCTTCAGTGAAGTGATGCAACTTGTCAAAGTGATTTAACATGTCTGTGTGCTATAAAAATGTACAAAACCTTAAAAGACCATATAAGGAGTACGAGTGCTGATCTAGAATCAGTTTTTGTAATGAAAACGGTCATAAATACAGAAGAATCTGATCTGGGATGAGTCCTCCTGACACTGCTTCGTGGATACCAGCCCTGGTGTTGTCTGGAATGGGTAGAGGCGTGTTGTTCGTAAATGATTCACTGACTTTGAATGAATCTTTTGTTCGACTCAGGAGTAATGAGTCACCTCAGGGAGTAAATTGCCCCGTTTTTTCTTAGACTGTGAATCATTTCATCTTAATCACGGCAGCACAGGTTCGTTCATGAGCGGGCCTGCTTTTGTTCACTTGTCACATCTCACCACCAATTCCCAAAGTAGAAATAACCGATTCATTCAGGAATCATGTTCAGTGCTCTGGGTTTGCAATTTCTCAGCGTTGAGGCGACCAATTTGTTTATAATTATGAGTCTTTGTGTCTAAGTCTCGGTCGTTATTCAACCGATTACAGCAGTCACGTGACCAAAATTATTATTACTGATGAGGAGAGCTGGCTAACATAATGTAGCTATAGCACGAATGCTAAATTTGTGAGTTCAAACACTATACAACTTCAATGAGCCCTTAGGCTAAACTGAATAAAACTGCACCATGATCAGCCATAACATTACCACCACCTGCCTAATACTGAGTAGGTCCCTCCTGCTGCTGAAACAGCTCTGACTGTGATGCACTGTGTGGTCTGACTCAGCACTTTTTGCACCTCAGTAGCCCATGACCCAGTAATTAGGAAAATACAGAAGAAAAAATATTAGAGAAAATATTAAATATGAACGATAAGTGCACATTATGCATATAGATAACTATACATGCTATAGTGCAAGTGACTATTTGTCATTGTGAACACACTCAGAGCAATGTGACCTCTGCATTTAACCCATCCACACGTGAAGCAGTGTAGTGGGACAGAACCTCAGTGGTACCTGGGCTGGGATTTGAACCTGCAACCCTCTGATCACCACAGAACCACTAGGCTACCACTGAACCTCTGTTCAGATTTGATTCCATTATTTTTGGACCATTCCCACTGGTCGTCACACGAAGTAAAGAGCAGCTGGTGCTTAATTAATCATGAATTATAACTAGATCATTTCAAAAACGTCACTTGCTTGATCGCGACCACTAGCAGAGACGATGTAGGAAAACTCGAAGCAGTACGTTCTATCTCTCTCTCTCTTTCCAGTTCTGAATATTCTATCGCTGCTCTTTTTGAACCTCTTTTCCAGTCGCCCCCATGTCTCCGTCTTTGCCCTTTTTCTCTGGACAGCAGGAGCAGCAGATCTGTGCGATTACTCCACGCAAGCAACCTCCAACGACGCTGGCTGAGTCTCTCTCTCTCTCTCTCTCTCTCTCTCCCTCCCGCTCTCCCTCTCTCTCTCCCTCTCTCGGAGTGTTTATATAGACCGTGCAGTTGAGCTCTCCAGCTCACTCTCCGTTCAGCTGCAGCTCACGGCACATGCTGGAGTGCTGCCAACAGATTGCTCAGCACTTACAGACAGAGAGGGAAAGAGAGAGCGCGAGAGACAGATAGACCAACGGAAAAGGAGGGGGGAAAAAAAAAAAAGTTGGGGACATCCACTTGCTCTCGCCTCGGTCAGAGCGCGCTCTCAAACCTCAACCCCGAACACGGGCAGACGTAGCGACACGTACCCAGCCGGCATGCCAGTGTGGAGGATTCTCCAGGCCGTGTGTCTGGTGGGGTCGGTGAGCGTGGCGGTGCTCCAGCCTCCGAATTACGAGGACGTGATCGAGGTGAACTACCAAGACGCCTACTACAACGAGATTGGCGATGGCCAACAGCCTGAGGGTGAGTGCGCACATGGGATACACAGGGTAACCTACAACGTACTGTGCTGTAACCTAAGATAACCTCTACTGCACTGGCCTGCTGTAGCCTTCAACACAGGCAGCCTAGGGTAAAGTCTAACAGATGCTGTAAACTACTGTCAAGCTAGTCTCTATCCGCCACATCTGTAGCAGGTACCTTGGACAGTAATTTCCCTGTTTTTGGGAAGTAACAGAAAATATGTGGACTTGAACCAAACATAATCATAGTCAATGGGAAGATGAACCTGAACCGTGGTAATCCAACATGGTAGATTGAGATTAGGTCAAAAAAAATGCTTGAGTGTTACTTTAATCGGCAGAAGTATAGATTCCTCCACCTATTTGATATACGGTGGATAACATCACTGTCTGAAAACAAAAACATACCTATTTTCTACGTTTTGTTGTCTTTTCTTGGATTATTTGACAGCAGAAACTGCATTTTAGATGGTGTGAAATGTTCATGATGAATGGACCAATAGAAATGGTCCAAATGGACTTGGAATAAAATCTAATGACATTACATTGAAAGTGAAAAACGTTTTTGTCCTCTTCCTGTAAAGTTGCCATAGTGGAGATACAAGGTTCTGTTCTGATCCCCAAAACTCCCCCAATCACCCTTTAAATTGTGTAAAAAGGTCTTAAGAAACGGACCAGTATAAGTCGTTTGCCATCACTCGAGCTGCAGAGGTATTTTCCTTCTCCTGAAAATGTTGCTTTCCTGTATGATGCTGTATCCGCCGAGCGAAGCCTCTGGTCTCGTTGCAGGTTTTCTTTGTCTGTTCATTTTGGATAAAGTGGCAGAGAAAAAGAGCTGAGGTCTGCTTTTTTGTGACATTTCTGCGTATTGCTTGCCTTTACAGAAAAGTTTGCGTTTCAGGTGCGCACCTGAAAGCGCCTGTACTAAACTACTGCAAGAGAAAAGAGAACGTGACTCGTTCCCAGCTAGTAGGTGCTCATGTGATGGTGTAAACGTGCCGAGGCCCTCAGGGGGTGCTAGAGACAAGCCTCCCTCTGTATCGATCTGGCACATAATCACACACACAGGCACACACACACACACACACACACACACACAGACACCCTGAAAACAACAGCTCTAGTGGGGTGTATCCTTGCTTAATAAGGACAGTACAGGGAGAAAGATGGGGGGGGGGGGGGGTTTAGATGCTTTGACATTTACTTTTACACACAGGATGTTTAAGAGAAGGTAACAGAGGTTAAGAAAAATGTGTCACTCCACCCACTTGAGCTTTACAACTGACAGCCCCATTAATCCCTTGCTATCCAGATTTATTCACTTATTAATATTTAGGCTTATTAGCAACTACTACGAATAACACCCTCTACACACTCTACTGATGTGCAGCCAACAATAAAGGCAGATGTTTTGGGCTTTTAATGCATTTCTGAATTTTGTGATAATTTTACATTAAAATAAGTTCCAATATTGTGCAAAAGTATCATATTTTCTTTCTGTTTCAAGCTATTTTTTTTGCAATACCTCACATTTGTTTAACTCTTATCACTGTCATTTATGGATAACATGCAACAGAAAAGACTGGGCCTAATTGTAGGCTATAAAATACAAATTAGGTTCTATATCATCAAAAATTATTATATATTAAATATGCGATAATACGTAATGATAGAAAGTAGCCCAGCTATTATGTAATCGATAGGTTAGAAAAAAAAATCAAGATAAAAGAAATAAAGGTCCAATTCCACATGCTGATCGTAGGCCAAAGTAGGAACATGCATTGGTTTCCCTTTCCATACATTTAGGCCTTTGAACCATTTGCCATTTCTAGCTATTATAGTGAGCAATGTCTGGACCTCTGATTTAGAGATTAAATGAGGGTATTTAACACCATCTATGGCTTTCTCTCCTCCTCTGGCAGAAGCCCCCACCACCAATCCACCCCCTCCTTGCTCGGCCCCTGAGTTCAGCAAGTGGGACAAGCTCTTCACCATGCTGGAGAACTCACAGATGAAGGAGAACATGCTGCTGCAGTACTCGGATGACCTGATGAAGGTGGAGCTGCGCTCCCTGCGAGGCGAGGTGCTGCAGTTCTTGGCACAGTATGGCGGCTCATGCGCGGCATCTGTGGAGAGTGCTGCCCGCAGGGCCGGGTCACAGGCAGACCTGCGACTGCAGCAGGTCCTGGAGCAGATGGAGGAAGTGACCGCCGGGCAGCGGGAACAGCAGGAAAAGGTGCTTCAGAGGATACTGGAGGCTGGCAAGGTCCATACCGCCCGTCTGGACCGGTTGGAGCATGGATGCCTGAACAGGGGACCCACGTTACCTCAGCCGGAGTCGACCAGGCAGGCCAAGACCCTCCAGACCAGGCATGCTAACCAGGAAGAGGGAGAGAAGCACATGGAGCACATCTCAGCTGAGCTGCAGAGCCTTCGGGAGCAACTGGAGCTCTATGTGAGAGCCACGTCCAGTCGCGTGCTACCTGCAGGTACGTCCAGGGAACTGTTTCATCTATAGTCAAGCCAGGGTGATGACTAAAGGCTGACGCTTCCACGTCTGCAAGTCTGTGAGCATGTATAGATATATATGTGAATACATTATGTAATATGTGCATACATGTGAAAACATCCACCAAACTAGAACGTACAGTAAACTAAATCTGTTTTTAAGTCCTGAAAAAAAACTTTCCCAGTGAGGTAACGTATACTGGACACAATAAAGAAGAATATAGGCTGTACAGTTCCACTGAGAATTATCCAAACTCTAATGCTATTTTACACAAAGATACATTCCCCGTTTCAGTGGAAAGTTGGGACATTTTGTAAAATGCAACAAAAACAAGAATTTGTGATTTCTTCATTCTCCTGAACCTTAATTTAAAAAAAAACTTCTAATGTTTTCCCGGACCATCTTAAATGCATTTAGCAAATATGAACCCATTTAAAACTGATGCCTGCAAAACACTCATAAAAAGCTTTGGAACTGAGGAAACAAATGGTCGTAGTTCTGCGAGTATTTTGCCCATTCTTGCTTCCATAGTCATTGCTGTCGGATTCTTCTCTTGGTGAAGTTCAACACTGGACAGATCAGGACTGTTTAAGCAACGCCACACTGTTTTGTCTCGTGAAAAGACGATGCTTTGGTGGTAGCATATGTCTCTCTAAAATCCCAATATACACATCTGTGTCAAGGATACTTTCACATATATACAAGTGACCCATACTTTGGGCACTGATGCACCACCATACTATGACAGATGTTGGCTTTTGCACCTCTTGCGGATAAAAGTCCATCTCATCTTTGATACTAAGAGCTTGACATCTGTTTTACCCAAAAGCAACCTGAAATATGAGAATTAATAAGCTAATACTTGTTTTAATACAATTGGCAAAATGTCCCAGCTTTTCTTGAAATGGGGTTTGTACTTTGACACTAATTTACACAGTTTTTCGAATGCAGTTGCATCTCAAGACATGTCTGGTGTCCAACATGAAATGAAGCTATGAAGCAAACATTGCTTAGACACAACAAAACTCAATACTCACCCAAATAATATTATCTTAGACTATTAAATGAACAAAATTCACCACGACAGGCTGCCATTTCACAAAACTCCAGGGCTTGTGGACTCCTTGAGCTATTTTGCCATACCAGTAGCACCACCTCACTCTTGTCTATTTATGCTTATCAAGTTAAACTTTTAGAATCTAATCCAAATGATTATTAAACACATCTGAATATTTCCCCTGTAATACATTTATGCTTATTGTAAATAAGAAAACGAATGGCTGTATATAATATGGGAAATTTTATAATTTTGGCAATAAACAGCAATTCCCAATGTTTATTGTATCCCTTGCAAGCTGCTCAAACGTCCATAGGGAGTAAGAGAACAAAGTCCTGAACCACATCCAAAAATCTGAACCAACTGAAGGGCTGGATGAGTCTCAATCTGAGAGGGTTGAGACTATTGTTTATTATTATTACAGTCCTAATTCGCTAGCCTTGCAGATGCAGTTCTAAACTAAAAATCCAGATTTGGACACCGAACGTATCTTTGCCGACTGGGTAGGAATAATATATATTGATTTTCACTGAACTATTCGTCTAAAATCAGTGACGAATTCCATTCTGACAGTGTGCATTAGATCAGGTTTAGTCTAAATCTGTCTCTAAAAAACCCAGACCACTTATCTGCTGGGTAAATGAACAAATAATGGTGCTTAATATTGATTTGATGCCAAAATTGACAGTGTCCCTCTTCAAGACCAATAGAAAAAGCAGCAGCATGATTTAAAGTCTTTTGTACCAAGGCAAGAAGAGCTGGTTCAGTACAAGTGGGATTTACTTCTACACATGCCATTCAGCCGACCATTCGGCAACAGATTGGACTGTACTACAGTTACAATAGCGTCACACGTTACTTACAAGCCACTTACTTACACAGAAAGTCACGAGACTATTGCTGTAATGTTTAGTTCTCGGAGACCTACATCGAACTTCTCAGCCCATATCTGTGGAGTCCTTGTTAGGCGTCCAGTGAGGCAGATTGAATTCCCAGCTGAGATCAGCCAGAAATGATTTAATCTGCGCGTGCCCGAGCAGTCTGTGTTATCCGGCCGAGGAAAGCTGGAACAAATGAGAAGCAGAAGGAGGCCTAATCATCTGCAGCCTGGGTGACCACACCAAAGCGGCTGGTTCTGGGGGGGAGGCTATGAAAAGACAGTAGGCTCATTTCTGAACAGGCTAACTTTCCTCAGCCCCTAAGAGAGGAGACTCAGGGGGCTCACAATGACAATATTATGGGGTACGAAAGTATTACAGGATGAGTGAATCATGAGCAGTTATTAATGAGCGATCAGATGAAAAGGTAAGATCCTGCTGAGCTGGAATCTGGAACGTCCCCCTATACCACAAGAGCTGCAACTAAAAATGTTCCTTATCTCCAGTTAACGACTATTATTCAGTTAATCAACTAACCTCCCAGTAAAGATGCAGCCAAGAACACCTTTGTTGAGCCCAAGACAAGTCCAAGACTAAGACCATTGGACTATTGCATTAGTATTCACAATTCAGCCACTGCACTTCATTCACTTTGCTTGCTAACATTGCATTTGTGGCCAAAACGAAAATGATGAGCATGGATGCAGAGAGTTTTGGGAGGCATGTGATTAGTCCAGGTGGCCAATGTCAGTGCCCATGGATTTTGAAAATTAAGCCAATGCATCGTTTGAAAAAGTTCACTTAACCTATGATACTGTCTGCCATGGCTGATTTCATTTTTGTCAATGGGGGGAGGGGGTCGACCATTGTGAGTGCTTTCATTTTGACAGATTTTGTTCATTTTTGGTGGATTTTTTTAAATTGCTTTGGCAGAAAAAAAAAAAAATTCACATGGTGGGCCCACTTAGAGGACTGTAACTATCAGAAACACTGTTTTTTTAAGGCAATATATGGCATAGACCAATGGTCGATACAAGACTTACATATTATACCAACGAATCAAAAACAAATCTGAAATCATAAAAACGTTATACGCTAAGATAGTCAATGTGTAGCAGCAGCATTCAAATGAACAGACCTGCCTTACCTTTAATAACCTTTATGACATAAAACTGCAACACAGGTCAGCCAACATAGAGATAATAAATTGACCAATTGTCATTCGTTTGTTTGGGGCTACGATTGGCCGATTCCAATTTTGGCTCTGATTGTGCATCCCAAGTGCATATAATTCTTTTCCCCATATGGGTCTGAGATAAAAAATACTGGCTTAACGTTTAATGCCATATGTCTTTCTGTAACACATGCACACATACACACACAGTTGACCATCCAAAGATATTTATATACTGGGCTTTGTTTCCTCCTTAAGAAATTAGGCATTAACCCTAGAGCACCAACACGGGGAAAGAGATTCTGTCTTATCTCGAAGTCTTTCCACCAAGGAGACAAGCACAAATGTGACTTTTGCTGCAAGAGGAGAAGGATTTTTCTTCCTTTCGGCTGGAAGACGGCCATGATGACCTGCTGTTTATAGTACAAAAAGGCGTTAATAAGATAAGCTGACATAAACCATCAAAAAAGGGAGGATTCATGGGTGATTACATCAGCGTTTGACCTTCTGAAAGAGTAGATCACTGCACTCTTTACACTTGAGACCGTTTGTCAAGTTCGTTTAAGCAATGACAAGGTTACACACAGCACAGTCTTTGACCAAACATCACATTGCAGTGTTTTGGATGGGCAGGGATACATCCATGCCCATTATCTCATCTCTTAGTTCGAAGATTTCCTATTCCACAGTGCACAGTAAAGGTGCAAAAACATGTTCCAAGGCTTATATGGTTTCCTGGCACTGAATGTTGAACTAATCAATCAGTTAATCAATTACTTATGTATACATGTGGTTAACACACTGTAAGCTCAATGATCAAATATAGAAAAAAATCTGCCTTTAAGGTGCTTCTACTGTTTTTTAGCTATGTGTGGTACTTTGATTGACAGCATTGTGTCATACAGAGTCCACACATGTGATTACAGCAATCAGATGCCACTTGTTCGACCTCGTGAAAAGACGCATCTAGAAGACAGCAGATTACACGGAGATGGATTTGGACCACATTCACTACAGCACAACCGAACCTGTTGAGTGGAGGACAGGAGTGTTACCCACTATGGCGCTTCCCTCTTTTTTACCTACTCTGATACACCAATACGGACCCAGGAGCGACTTCATTATTAGCTTGCTAGCAAGCCGTGTTGGGAGCAGGAAAAACAAAAATGTGTAGAGGTTGGGGGTCCTCCAGTGGCAGGGTGGGAAACACTGCAGTGCACCAACCACTACCAAGAACCCTCTTTCACCACTGACCAATGAAATATCGAATCCAAGCTTATTTTTGACATGTCTGATCTCAGCTGGTTATTCTGGGGAGGCATTGACTTAACAGTGTAAGTGTGTCAAGACCAGTCACGATCCAGATGAAACACATGAGAATGAGGTTTGCACCTTGATGTGGCTTAAGGGCAAATGTTTAATGATCTAAAGACCTAATGATTTGATTTTTTTTCACCGAACACTTGGAAAGTGATCTGAATTTCCCAGAAGCAAACTAACTACACGCCTCTCTGTCTCCCCATTTAGGCTGTGACATGGCTCTCTTCTTCCCCATGCGCTCTGACATGACCTATGCTGAGATTACCCCGCAGAAGTCCATGGAGACCCATGCCTTCACAGTCTGCCTGTGGGCCAAGCCCACACAAGTGCTCAGCAAGACTGTGCTCTTTTCTTATGGTACCACCAGCAACCCGTTGGAGGTGCAGCTGTTGCTGAATGGCAAGAACGCCCTCTTCACTGTTGGAGGGGAGGCCCACCTGGTGGAGGCCGACAAGGTGGTGGAGGAGGGCCACTGGACGCACCTCTGTGGAACCTGGAGCTCGGAACAGGGCCTGGCCTCCCTTTGGGCGCACGGCCAGAAGGTCGCAAGCTCTCCCGGCGTGGCCGAGGGCCACCAGCTGCCGAATGGAGGGGACATAATACTTGGGCAAGAATATTCTGGCGATGGTCTGGGCAGGAGATTCAGTTTCCAAAACATATTCAATGCAGAAGTGGCCTTCACTGGGAAGATGACCGGGGTTAATGTGTGGGATCGTGTCCTGGGGGGAGATGAGATTTTCCAGCAGGAGCGCATGGATGGGAAAAGCTGTGGCAACCGTGGAAATTTGGTAGCATGGGGCGTGTCCCAGATCGTGGCGAAAGGGGGCGTCGAATTGGTCTATTAACCGACTGTGCTGCTCAAAACTCTCAAGTCCTGTGCAAGCCCAGCTGTTCCCATTCCTAATGTTGTAGTCAACCTTATTTGCATATTTTGGTGGTTTTCCTGCTCATACTCATCTAATCTTACAGTATCAGTTAATTAACCAATCGTTTGAGGTTTGTTCGAGCAATGAAAACCTGAAAATGTGCTGGGCAGGAGAACTCCAGGTCCAGGACTACTACGCTTCAAGCATTCTCAAGGCAGAAAAGCACATCTGCAGCCTGCTACAGTACAGCTACGCGGCAACAAGACTCTACTACCATTTAAGATGAATGGATCCTGCTTCCTTAGGGAGCAAACATTCTCCGTTAAAGCTTTTCAAGGAATTATACAGCCTTAGGAACGCTGATGAAACCGCACGTACCAAAGAGCAAAGCAAAGGAAAGAGTGGATGGAACAAGATGTGTCTGTAGCAAGTTTAAGGTGGACCGTGTTAGGGCCAGTCAATGTGGTGCCCTAAGAGACTGATCTCATCGCATTAAAATACGAACCCACACCTTTCCAAACACATGACGTGCATTTCCGACTTATTTCGTATTTATCAAAATGTTTACATTCAAATCTAAGGAACTCAACGTCACATAATCTTTTCATCCTTTCGTGTCGTTTTCCCTTCGTTATATATCTAGTGCGTGTTTTATTCCCAAATGCTATGCAATTAATAACACTATTAAGCAACTGATCCTGTTTGTTCTCGTTTTAACAAAGAACCTTGCTACATTTTGATAATGGAATCGTGTAAAATGTTTACAAAGTCCCTGGGGACTTTACCTTTATTTCTGCTAATGTGACAAAATGTACCATACTGTAAATTGTTTTGTTTTTTTATGCTACAAAGTTGAAATGAACATATATTGTATATAGATCTTTGCTGTCTATTGTGTAAGGTCTGAAAAGGTGGAGTTTAATAAAGAAAACTGTTATATATAGTATATCTGGCATCTGCAGAGTATTCTTTTAAAGCAGTACGACATTCTGACTGGATCTGATGGAGCCACAGTACATCAGCAGGAACACTGCGCTGGGCTGGGCTGGGCTGGGCTGGGCTGGGCTGTGCTGTGCTGTGCTGTGCTGTGCTGGGCTGGGCTGGGCTGGGCTGGGCTGTGCTGGGCTGGGCTGGGCTGGGCTGGGCTGGCCTGGCCAATGGTGACACTGGTTGCTGTTGTGAAATCACACTGCTCATGAGGTTTTGCAGCTTGTCCTTTAATGATTATGGCACAACATTAAAAAAGCAGATCAGTCAGCAAAGCCGGTCACTTTTTGCCCCCTTGCTTCGGGGGTCCATAGACATAGTGAGAAATAAAAAGTAGCAGTAAAATTCTGAAACAAGCACAGAAACAAGACTCTACCACCACTGCAGCTGAATGGATCACATCAAAGCCTTTTTAAGGAGCTATACAGCCTTCAGAAACCTGCTGTAACCGCACGTACCAACAAGCAAACGAGAGGATGAAACTATTGATTCGTTTCTGTAGCAAGTTGAAAGTGGATTGTGTTTAATCCAGTCCACCTAGTGCCATAAGAGACCAAGAGACCAAGAGACACCAGGCATAACAATTGTGATCTTCAAATACTTAGACAGACGAGACCCTCAGTAACTTTATAAAATTAAAAAGTCATAACATTCTGATACATGTCACTATTACTAAGGCAATATTACTAAAAATGTACATTAATTTAAAGATTTGAGGTGCATTACCGAATACATTCGTCAGGCTAACGATGCAAACACCATGACGAAGCACAAACCTGCAGCACTCATTTAAAAAAGCCAGAATTTCTTTAAGCCAATCAAAAATTACAGCTTCAAATTTACATTTACATTTACATTTACATTTATTCATTTGGCTGACGCTTTTATCCAAAGCGACTCCCAGGACAGAGGAAACAATCAAGCGCTCGCATTGCATAGAGTAACACTGAAGGTGGTGCCACAAGAAGACTAACGCATTGCTCATAGTTGTAAAATAAATAACAGACACAACTGCTATAATACATACATACGTCAAGTTCTTATACTACAACAGACAGCAACTACTGCAATACATACATACGCCAAGTGCTTACACTAACTACAGAGAACCGCTACAACAATGGAAACATGTGCCCGGTGCTTACAGAAACTACATTATAACAGTTGACAAGTGCTGCAGTAAAAACTACAGTAAAGACTAAGTGGATCATTATTTTCTGGATGACGTCTGGTTGGTTATCGGGAAGCAATGGTTCATATGTGACCACTAGGCTTATGTGCTGAGGTGGGTGCGGAACAGTTGAGTCTTGAGTCGCTTCTTGAACGTTGACAGAGACTCAGCTGATCTTGTGTCACTGGGCAGCTCATTCCACCATTGAGGAACAACTTCAATTACTTTAGTAGAATTATTAAAGGAAACAGCCACCAACACTGGGTAAAAACTTGATATGATTTCAGAAATTTAAATGAATAATAATAATAATAATAATAATAATAATAATAAAAATAATAATAATTATTATTATAATAACCATATTGTGCATCTCTACTAGTAAAATAATTACATGATTTAATCCCTCCCAATTACACACTCCTTAAACAAAAGTGTAGTCCTAATAATCAAAAATGTCACTTGCTTAGCAGTAAAAATGCATTTTTTATCGTTTTTTATAGTTAAGACATACTGTTAGTAGTTTGTGTGCTGATTGGTCCCACTTCACAAGTTTGCATAGCTTCACCAGAGCAAATAAGATTGCATAGTTTTTTATCTGATCTACGATCAGTACCCCTACTCGAAGCCTGTACAGGTTCTAGATTGGTTAGCATGCCCAGATGGATGCTGGCAAGCAGCCTGCATTCTCAAAAAAGCTGTAACTTAAAATGAGCCTGCTTGAAGGGGCCTTTGGGAGCCATGCTGAGGCCCTGGAAGTCTCAACATAACTCCCCTCGTTCCCATTTTACCCACAGGGCTGCTGTTCCCCAAGGGGGGTCCTGCTCTCCTAACACACTCCAGACATCTACCAACACACCCACCATTTCCTGCAATGTAAGTAAAGACGAAGGGCCATGCATTCATACGGCCACAGGACGTCCCAGGACCAGGCTTGTAACGGAAAAACACAAGAGCTCAAGCTGAGTTACCTGAAGAACATGGAAACGTCTGTACTAAAGACAAGCAGACACACGTGTGCCAGGGTAAGTGCTCAACGTGATGAGGAATAAGGTGGGTTATCTGGGGGGAAAATGGCCACAGGCACCTTTTCTCATTCGCTTTTCCATCCTAGTGCTAATCAATCCTTTCATCGAGTTAAAGCTGGTTTAACTTGACGTAAACCTTAACTGTACCCTACACGACCTAACCTGAACCCCATTACCTCAGCACACGGGGGCTAGAGGTTACCTGTTCCCTATGTAGGCTGAGGGAAGCTGGCTCTGGGTGGTGTTAATGAGAGAAAGAGGGAGGAAACGATACACATGTCCCACACAGGGGGTCAGAACAAGAGCTGGGATGAAGGATACGCCATTACGTCTGAATAATATTGTTAGCCAGGGGGCTGCAGGTCCTCACTGCTAATGTAAGGCATATGCAGAGTCTGCAAAAACCTCACAGGTTCAATACACAGCTGCGTAAAGGGAGGTGTCATTCTTTGTGCTGAGTTATAGCACTGGAACTTCTTTCACGGGAACGAGCTGTGGGTGTTCTGTCTAACGAACGCAAACAGGACATATTTCATATGCTAGAGTCAAAGAGGAAAGTCTGATTGAGTCCAGTACAGACATACAAATGGACTACAGGAATGGGCAATTGAACATCTGCAGAATAATGGAATAGTCTCTGAATATCACGCCACACATTCGAACTAATTCACTGACATGGACTATCTGTTTATTTCATTACATTGGCACCTGTCAGGGGGGTGGGATATATTAGGCAGCAAGTAAACATTAAGTTCTTGAAGTTGATGGAAAAATGGGCACGTGTGAGGATCTGAGCCACTTGGACAAGGGCCTTATTGCGACGACTAGACAAGTCGTAGCGTCTCCACAACGGCAGGTCTTGTGGAGATTAGCAGGTGTGCAGTAGTTAGAACCTACCAAAAGTGACCAAGGAAAGAAAACAATGGTGAATCAGCAATACTTTGTCATTGTGAACACACTCAAGCACCATAACGAAATGTGACCTCTGCATTTAACCCATCACAAGCGGGCAGCTACCAACAGCACCCGAGGAGCAGTGTAGTGGGACGGTACCTTGCTCAAGGGTACCTCAGTAGTTCCTGGGCCGGGACTCGAACCTGTGACCTTCAGGTCCCAAAAGCAGCATCCCAACCACTAGGCCACCACTGCCCCAATAGGGTCATGGGCACCCAAGGCTCATTAATGGCTAGAATGTCTGGTCTGATCCCACAGAAAAGCTACTCTGATTTAAACAGTGATGCTGACTCTGATAGAAAGGGGTTAGAACACACAATGCACCACAGTCAGAGCTGTTTCACCTACATGAGCCTTTATTCTGACAGTTCATATGCCTTATATGAAGAAGTGTGGATATCTGTAAGTGTCAAGAAAGATGCCCATTCTTAACAACGAGAGGAAAGAGAGACAGGCAGAAATGTAGTGAGGAAAGGTGAGCTCAGCGCAAGAGAAACAGACAGGAACAGAATGGGAGACAGAAAGAAAGACAGAGCAACAGAGACAGACTGAAAGACGAGTGAATGTTAACATAATGAAATGTCTCTTTTCTGTGTGCAGTGCAGCTTGAAATCAGGCCAGCCTTTACTGGCCTGTGCTTACTCTTGTTTAGGTTTCCTCCACTCGGCCTGCACTGTATGGCCCTTCACACACATGCCTAATGGAACCCAGGACTAGAGAAGACATTCGGGGCATAGAGCATAGCATGGGGATTAAATGCAGAGGTCACATTTCCTTGTGGTGCTTGAGTGTGTTCACAATGACAAATAGTCACCTTCACTTCACTTATATCAGTGGTTATTCTGCATAGAGTAATATTTTTTGCTTGACTGTGAGAGCATGCGCTGTTTAAATCCTTCCTCATGCTTAAAGAGTGAGGTTGGATTATTTTGTGGGGGTGAGGTTTTCTTGTGTGTTTGGGCTGACTAACTCTCAACATGGATTCTTTTTTCCAATTAATAATGAACACCTTCATTTAGAAACTGCATTTTGTGTTTACTTGTGTTATCTTTGTTTAATATTTACATTTGTTTAATATCTGAAACATTTAAGTGTGACAAGCATACGAAAAATTAGGAAATCAAGAAGGGGGCAAACACTTTTTCACACCACTGTGTGTGTATATATATATATAGATAGATAGATAGATAGATAGATAGATAGATAGATAGATAGATAGATAGATAGATAGATAG
>JBBPDA010025383.1:0-15480 GCA_037974385.1 Arnoldichthys spilopterus | reverse complement strand
TATATATATCGAAGTATAATTTTACCCCCTGTCTTGTGCATATTTTCATGTGCTGAATTAATTATTTTTTAAAAATGTAATTATAAAAAAATTAATCAATAAAAGTTCTTTATTTCCTACTGACAGCTGCATTTATTTAAGTCTGAACAATCAAGTCATACGCAACCCATTTTCTGCCCAAACTCCATAAGAAAACTAAGTTATCCTCACTTTTAAAAAATGATAAAATAAATCTTTAACACTTTTCCCCCTTTTCAGCATGAGAGAAGAAGGAAAGCCTCCGCGCATGCGCAGACAAACCTAAAAAAAACTGTTTTGAAGAAAACAAATGATCGCTAAGAAACTCTTCACTTTTGTCGTAAAATTAAAAGCAACATGAACACATGTATCTATTCGGTCCGACTGACACCGATTTTAAGGGAGACGCTTTAAATTTGACTACTTCTCTGAATTTCCGATCCACCTTAAACAGCGCAGCACTTACATACAGGCGGCCTTGGGGCCAGAGCGCAGCCCCTGGGCCGTTTAAGGTGGAACGGAAAAGTTCGAGCGAGAAGCTAAGCGAATTAGCAGCCAAGTTGAGCGTCGTCCACTAAAGCAAGGCAGTATGTGATCTAAAGTGGTCTACTGAAAATGTACATATTAAAATACATATTCTAACGATTGTAGAGAGCCTCTAAAGGCACTCCCGAGGCAGTCGCAGGTAAGAGAAAGTCACCTGGTTGTGTTTTAATGATTTTTTCCTGGAAGAGCCGTCCGGACTTCGTTCTTGGAAACTGACTTCTGCGAACAGTCGGCTCTCAGTTCTCGGAATTCCACCATCGGCCTCAACCATTGCGCAGACAAGCGGGGGGAGGCCGGTCTCTCTCGTCCGTGCTCCAGCTGCGTGCGGTCTATATTAATCGACTACAAACATTACAAACAGTGAACCATCAATGTTTAGGTGTTTTTAAAAACACACCGTTTTGTGTTTTTCAGGCTTTAGACACTATTGTTTCAGGCGGGTGTGTGTGGACTCCTTCCGCAATGGACTGTTCCAGACGAGCGGTCATGTACTACGTAAACACGTGTGTTTTCTATTTTTTTTTGTCGGTCAGGCCCAGATTTAGTAATGGTGGTTGACGAGATTTCTTCCCGTTTTCCCCCCTCAAACAAGTGGAGCCAATTTTTGAGAAAGTTGAATGAAGCTAATGTTTGTGTGCTTGGAAGTCGCCACAGACCGCTTTTGAGGGGGCCGAGTAATTTCCTTTTTTTTTTTATTTACAAAACGTGGCTACATCACACACTGGCAAAAAGGACTCAAGGCCAAGGGCAAGACCAGGCCTACACTTCAGCAATCAAGGGCTACATGAACTTAAACCAGCTTTTCCACACAGTTAAACAGAGCAGACCTTATATATATGTATGCATATATATAAATATTGTTGTTCAACTTTTTTTGGAGTAAAATTATCTTTGAATAACAATAAACAGATTTAATTCGCTAAAGTTTTTATATTGACCATTATATGTAAACTGCTTACTCGAACCACAGTTAATGCATTTAATGTTTAAAACACATCACGTTATTTACATGAATATATTAAATATTTACAAAATCAGCTTGAGGTATTTTAAATATTCAAATTTTCAGAATAAAATATAGAAAGTCTCTTGTGTTTCAGAATTAAAGCTCATTCTCTTCGTGGTACGCCCGTCTTGATCAATCTTTACCTTCTATCTAGTTATTACATTATACAATGGCATACAACGGGGATATGTTAGGCAGCAAGTGAACAGTCAGTTCTTGAAGTGGATGTGCTGGAAGCAGGAGAGTAAGGATCTGAGCCACTTCGACCACGGCCTTATTGTAATGTTCTAAATGACTGAGTGAGAGTGTCTCCAGAACGGCAGGTCTTGTGGAGTGTTCCAGGTGTGGAGTAGTTAGTATCTATCGAAAGTGAACTGGTGACTCGGCGACAGTGTCATGGGCACCAGAGGCTCACTGGTGCATGTGGGGAGTGAAGGATAAACTGTCTGGTCTGGTCCCACAGAAGAGCTACTGTGGTTTATAAAGTGAATGCTGACGCTGATAGAAAATGGTCAGAGCCTACTTGGTATCACGCCGATGGTGTTAATGTTATGGCTGATTGGTGTATGTGGTTTTTCTGAGCATTGACATGGTTGAATTACCTCAAAAGCCTTTTAAACGTGTTATAATTGGTTTACACCCAAAGAGTCCAGCTCAGGTCCTGTAGGGCTGGATTCCAGCAGAGATTAGTGAGCGCTGTTCTCTCAAACGCACCTGCTAAAGCTAGCGATGAACTCATGAGGTGAATTCGAGGCATTCCTTCGATTCTAGCAGTTGATGACAGTCGTTGTGCATCTCAGGATCCGCGCCTGAAAGCTGTAGTTACGCAAAAAGTCACTTATTCATGAGCATTCTATGACTGGAGTGGCTATTGCACGTGCATTCTACACAAGATTTGACGCACACAGGCTTGAGCTAATCTCCACATGCTTGACGACTTCAGATCTCTGCGTAATTTAGCAGTTAAGATGTGTATGATGTAAACCAAGTCGTTTTGGGACCCCCCAGAATGATTTAGTGCAGATTCACTGTTTTACCATCATGAACATTCTCCAGAAACCCTCAGACACGTGGAGCTTCACTGGGGGGTGGAGACAAGACAACGCAGCTATATTTGGGTTGCAGACGTCTGGTTCCATTCACCACCACTGTAAAGAAACGTGAGTCTCGCACCGAACCCACAACTGTTTGAGTTGCGCTGAAATTTTGGGGGAAAAATCATTAAAATGACATGTTAACGTATGGCTAACATTGGGGTCAGGCTAAAAAATGCCCTCTTTCACAATCTGGAAGGCCATCAATTCCGGGAAAGGCCTGTTTTCCCAAACAATTTTGTCATAAGCTTCTCATCTCATTGAACATTGGCAACATCTGAGAGCGTTTGGGGTCACGGTTTGACCAGAGGCGGCATTAAGGCAGTAGCGCAGTGATAAGGAGGTGGTGTTCAAAGAGATCTGGCTCTCTAAGCTAGTTAGGGTAAGACACAGGTTAAACAGGGTGAGCCATTGTGAACACAGCCCATCACACAAAGGGCACCACGACCAAATGTGACCTCTGCGTTTAACCCATCACTCGTGGAGCAGCGGGCAGCTTTCAACAGCGCCCAGGGAGCAGCGTAGCGGGACGGTTCACCTCAGTGGTACCTGGGCCGGAATTGAACCCCCAACCTTCTGATCACATGGGGAAAGTCCCAAACCACTAGGCCACCACTGCCCTGACATAACACTCTGACACAGCTAAACCCTCTTGTCTCACACACACTCACATCTCCCTCCCTCCATCCCTCCTTATGTCTCTCGCCCAGACACATGGCTGCTGCGGCGGCGGCTTTGACTGTGCGCTAGCAGTCAACAAAGGCTCCATTCAGGCCCAAACTGCAGGACCAACAAGTGTGCTCCATGTATCTGCAATGAGGCGGCACAGGACACTTGCGCCCTTGTCCTTCTGTGCAATCGAGGCCATGGGCGCATCACGCTCCCCTTTAAACAAATTGCCTAATTTATATCATGAATAGTTTACGTAATGGTTCACTTCGATTCCCTTCAGAAGCACTCGGAGGACACGTCGGAGCTCGACGGCCGAGGGTTACCTTGGGTCAGTGCTGAGGGCCACCATTGGTCAACATGATCGCTGTTAAATATCAGACTCAGCGTATCACTAGCACTAAGCACTGGAATATAACCAGACTCTAGCCTGACTGAACATTTTCCAAATCAAACATATTTATGCGCCAAAACTTTGGAACACATTTCCAATTAATAGGTTTAAAAATATATATTTTTGTTAAAAATATTGGAGATTTGTTACATTTTTATTCTTTTACCATCAGATTCTTTATGACTTGTTTATTAACTTTCCCTTCATTCTAAAATATTCACAATTTTTTCGGTTTTATGATACTGAGCGATAAATATATTATTTCCTGTGTTTTTAAGGAGCTTTTCAAAATGATTTATTTCTTTATTTATTTGTTTTTGTTGTACCTTGTTTTATTGGTGGAAACCATGCTGAAAATGCATTTATGCCCTTGTATCCAGACAATTTGCCCTCTATATACACTACTGTTCTATAGAAGAGCTACTGTGGTGGAAGAAGTGATGCTCACTCTAAAAGAAAGGGGTCAGAACACACAGTGCACCACAGTCGGAGCTGCTTCAGCAGCGGGAGGGACATCCTAAGTATTAGGCAGGTGGTCTTAATGTTATGGCTGATTGGGTTCCAGTGGAAAATTGGAGCAATCTTTTTACAGGCTGCCTAAAGCTGAACAAAAAAAAAAACAGTTCAGAGCGGCAGGTTTTCTTTGTGCTGACTGAAGTCACTGACATGGCAGTGAAGTACATGATGTGCTGCTACAGGTCCACACTGTGCCACCGCACATGCTCACTCTGGACATCAATGGGAAGAGCGCTCCCAGGTTTCAGTGGGGGATCATTCATTTTCTGGCTGGATTTTACCTGCACCAATAGCGTAGCGTGTCAGGGTCAACTTTGAACAAAGTAGACCTAGCCTACAGATTTACACTTTTGTCTTGACCAATCCCTGTACGCTTTCGTCTGGACCATACCCCTTACGCTTTCGTCTGGACCAATCTCTGTACACTTTGGTCTGGACCAATCTCTGTACACTTTGGTCTGGACCAATCCCTGTACGCTTTCATCTGGACCAATCCCTGTACACTTTTGGTCTGGACCAATCTCTGTACACTTTGGTCTGGACCAATCCCTGTACACTTTTGTTCGGACCAATCCCTGTACACTTTGGTCTGGACCATTCATTGTATGATTATATCTGGGCTAATCCCTGTACGCTTTCGACTGAACCAACCCCTATACGCTTTCGTCTGGACCAATCCCTGTACGCATTTGTCTGGACCAATCCCTGTACGCTTTCATCTGGACCAATCCCTGTACGCTTTCGTCTGGACCAATCCCTGTACGCTTTCTTCTGGACCAATCCCTGTACGCTTTCTTCTGGACCAATCCCTGTACGCTTTCTTCTGGACCAATCCCTGTACGCTTTCTTCTGGACCAATCCCTGTACGCTTTCATCTGGACCAATCCCTGTACGCATTTGTCTGGACCAACCCCTATACGCTTTTGTCTGGACCAATCCCTGTACGCTTTTGTCTGGACCAATCCCTGTACGCTTTTGTCTGAACCAATCCCTGTACGCTTTTGTCTGGACCAATCCCTGTACGCTTTTGTCTGGACCAATCCCTGTACGCTTTTGTCTGGACCAATCCCTGTATGCTTTTGTCTGGACCAATCCCTGTACGCTTTCGTCTGGACCGATCCCTGTACGCATTTGTCTGGACCAGTCCCTGTACGCTTTCGTCTGGACCAGTCCCTGTACGCTTTCGTCTGGACCAATCCCTGTACGCTTTTGTCTGGACCAATCCCCTTACTTCACTCATGGTTTCTCTAGTATGAGGAAATATTGACCCTGAAGTAGTAGTTCAGCATTCTCTAAAAACGTGGCTCCAAGAATTGTTCTCAGTTCACACAAAAAGGGGAAACTTCCTCCAACAGTTCTAAGAACTACCTTCTACCTTCAGGCTTTTCTTTGTGGATTTCCCCGTCCGGTGACACAACCCTGACACTTAAAGGCAGTTGATGTATGAATAAATGTTTTCAGAGGTTTTCCTCTGTCTGCTCCTAAACAGAGAGTTGCACTGAAAATGTTTAGTGGGCAGAAAATGAGCAGAAGAGGCTCCTGGAAGAACTCCCTCGTCATGCTTGACTGTAACAAATTTCTGATCAGACGAGTCATGGCATATGTAACAGTGTTTTCACTGCATGGCCTGGTTGTGACCACGTGAAGGCTTCTACTGTAAAATGGAATTCTGGGGAAAAATGAAAAAACAGCAATAATAACACAATAATAATAATAATATGGGTATGGGACAGATGTTTAGATATTTCAGGCCAATATTTGATGGTGGATTTATGGCAACAATGTTTAGGTGCTAAAATACTTAATAATGCTAAAAAAAATTTTTTTTAATGTTACATTTTAAGTTTGTAGAAATATCAGTTCTGTACAATTAATATTGTTCTAGTGTAATTTAAGTAGATGTTTTCCCAGTTTTTGCATTGTATACATTTTTTTATCAGTACGGGGAGATAAAAAATTAAATATTAAAAATATCGGATATCGACATTGCCCTACAGATCCCATACCGGTGCAGCCTTACTACTAATAACGCATATGGAATCGAGGATGAATTCTCTTTACCTTACTCCTGAATGACTGCCATTCGTATTACATCAGGGGTTAAACTGGGATTTGTTATGTCGGGGGCTCTGTGGGGGTGTCCGACGGTGCAAAAAGGTGGGTTGCCCTATGTTGCGGCCCAGTTTACCCCCACAATATGACGCTCTGTGCATTTCCAGAGTGACACCTGAAGCATGTCTAGTCAAGATCGAGGGCCTTAAGTGTGTCGTGTCTGTACCGGTGCGCAGGCCGCGCCTGGTGCAACACCTGCACTGCGCTTCATCTGACACGGGAAGGCCTCGTTCCAAACGCAAGAGGCCTACACTCTTTGCAAGGCTTCAGAGCACACACAGGTTTCTCCGGGAAGGTCGCAGCCGACTCACAAGCCTCCCTCCCCCTCCCCTCCCCTCCGGCATCAGGGGAAGCTTTCCAAGGTATTTCTTTTAAAGTCGCCAGGACGTCAGTTTCTCATTTACTCCATTGTGCAACCTCCTCCCTTCCCACACACTCTGAGACACACACACACACACACACACACACTTAAACACTTCCTCATTCTTTGGAAGCAGAAAGTGTTCTCTCTTCGTGTCCATCAGTGCCGTTTCAATTGTGCTCAAGGTACAACCAAAAGATCGCCCTGGTCAGCTTGTTCACTGGGTGTTCTGCTCTTTGGCCGGTCGTCTAGAACACTGACTGCAGTTATGGAAGACTCTGCTACACATGAGCAGTCATCTGCCATTCCCCCCCCCAGTCCCGCTAGCCAGGACTTCCCCATAACACAAAACGGCCAATGCCTGGAGGGTGAAGGCTAGCACAAGCTTCCTCCAAGTCACATGATGCTTCACTGTTTGGTCGGCTTAATGTTCTTGAAGTAGTGTTGTTGTTGTTGTTATTATTATTATTATTATTATTATTATTATTATTATTATTATTATTATTATTATTATTATTATTCCATTTTGTCCCTTCATGAATCTACTAAATTATGGCTTGTAATTTTGTTGGTCAGTTGGGCAAATGTGTGTAATATTGTTTCCCAAGAAACTGCACAAAAACATTCGAATTCTTTTGCATTTTGTCAAGGCCAAGGTCCGATTTATTCGCGAAGCTCATTGAAACCAGCCTCAGTGCTGAGCAGTCAAATCAATACAGATATAACAATAATGTAATTTTGTAAAAGATAAAAAGACAGCAATAAACCAAATATTCAAAAACCAAATTTCGATAAAATATGAATAATAATATAATTAATGATCTTAATACATAATACATGTGCGGTACAGTAGCTGCACTTCCTCCGAAAGAAACAAATTTACACCTCACGATGCCGCAAAAAAAGCCATAGACATTTCACAGGGCTCATTGCAGCCTGGTCGTTGCCTCTTCCAGCTTTTGCCATCGGGTAAGAGATAGAGAGCAATGAAAACCGCGACAAACTGCCTTAACAACAGCTTTTATCCAAAAACAGTCATAGCGCTGAAACTGCTCCGTTCTTTCTCCCATTGTGCAACACTTAACCAGTGCAATCTGTACATTTAACCAGTGCAATCTGTACATTTAACCGGTGCAGTCTGCACATTTAACCGGTGCAATCTGTACATTTAACCGGTGCAGTCTGCACATTTAATCGGTGCAATCTGCACATTTAACCGGTGCAGTCTGCACATTTAATCGGTGCAATCTGCACATTTAACCGGTGCAGTCTGCACATTTAACCGGTGCAGTCTGCACATTTAACCGGTGCAATCTGTACATTTAATCGGTGCAATCTGTACATTTAATCGGTGCAATCTGCACATTTAACCGGTGCAATCTGTACATTTAACCGGTGCAATCTGTACATTTAACCGGTGCAGTCTGCACATTTAATCGGTGCAATCTGCACATTTAACCGGTGCAATCTGCACATTTAACTGGTGCAATTCGTACATTTAACCGGTGCACATTTAACCGGTGCACATTTAACCGGTGCACATTTAACCGGTGCAGTCTGTACATTTAACCGGTTCAGTCTGCACATTTAACCGGTGCAATCTGCACATTTAACCGGTGCAATCTGCACATTTAACCGGTGCAGTCTGTACATTTAACCGGTGCAGTCTGCACATTTAACCGGTGCAGTCTGTACATTTAACCGGTTCAGTCTGTACATTTAACCGGTGCAATCTGCACATTTAACCGGTGCAGTCTGTACATTTAACCGGTGCAATCTGCACATTTAACCGGTGCAATCTGCACATTTAACCGGTGCAGTCTGCACATTTAACCGGTGCACATTTAACCGGTGCACATTTAACCGGTGCAGTCTGTACATTTAACCGGTGCAGTCTGTACATTTAACCGGTGCAGTCTGCACATTTAACCGGTGCAATCTGCACATTTAACCGGTGCAGTCTGTACATTTAACCGGTTCAGTCTGTACATTTAACCGGTGCAATCTGTACATTTAACCGGTGCAATCTGTACATTTAACCGGTGCAATCTGTACATTTAACCGGTGCAATCTGCACATTTAACCGGTGCAGTCTGTACATTTAACCGGTGCAGTCTGTACATTTAACCGGTGCAATCTGCACATTTAACCGGTGCAGTCTGCACATTTAACCGGTGCAATCTGCACATTTAACCGGTGCGGTCTATCTATCTGTTTATCGATCTGTCTATTTGTCTAATTAATAAAATAGAAAATCAGATATTAATAAAATGTAAATAAAATTCATTGGTCAGTGACATCAGGCTCAACTCCTGTTAAAGGTCTTTAACAGATACATTTTGTATAAAATGGACCTGGATTTTTGGCTCCAGGTTAGCGTCTTGTTTAGGTGTGTAGAGCTTTTGTGCTAAATGTAATATCTAAGATGACAAACCCCTATGGCCTGATGGCTATCTGTCTAACAGGCTTCTCGTAATATTCAGAGAGAGGCCTTCAGTGTAATGCTGACAAAAGTGAAATGGTGAAATGAGCTCACCACAGCCTGCATGTACCCACACGCTGGGCTTTTGGCCTAAAACCAGGCTCTAAAAACACACGGTCTCAGACATCAGGCCGTGCGCACTTCATCGTGCTTTCTCACCTGGAAGGGCATCTCGTGTATGTTTGTTCGGTCAGAAAAGAGGGGATGGTTTATGAAGGCGTCGTTAGTTAAGGTCCATAAGTTTCATGGCTAAGCAGGAACAAAGGAAGCCCCACTGACCTCACAACGCCCTGCACGTATCCCTCCACCGTGAACGGCTCATAGGTTTAGCTATAGGCCCAAAAGCTTCTCCAAACTCTGGTAGAACTTCTAGCTTTCACTGCCAATATGCATCAGTGAGCCTTGGATGCCCATGACCCTGTCATCTGATCATTTCGATAGGTACCTTCATTTTGGAGATGTTCTGACTCAGTCGTCTACAACATCACTAGAAGTCCCTGCTCAAAGTGGCTCAGATCCTTAAGCTCGTCCACCATGAATGGGTTTCGTTTTAGGCCCAAAGGCTTCTCTAAACTGTGGTAAAACAATGTTTTGGGCATCAGGCAACGTCTTCATCACCGTTTCATGGAAGAACTTTCTGTGAGGGAGCTTTTAGAGGAACCAGATGTCTGGTTCCATTGACCGCCATTGTGAACAGTTCAGACTCAGCATTAAGGAAGCGTTTTACCCCAAACCCGCCCTGAATGACACTGTGTAGATCTTAACCATGCGATCAAATGGAAATTCCCACTCTAAGTATTTCTGCTGTCCTATCACCAACCCTTTCACTTGCAATAGCCTTTTAAAACTTCCCAGAACTCATTGACCAAGCACAAGCCAAGTCAAGCCTGCATTCCAGGGCCATGGAGTCACCAAAGCTGCCGCCATTCAGTCCACTGTTGGTGCTAAGCTGTGTAATCTGCTCCTTAGGTGTCTAGCAGTGATCCTTCCTTGCCTCTCGCTTTACAGAGTGCCCCCTCTATTTTCTTACATCATTCTAATTTTCTGGGTGAGCCAGCGTGTCGCGGTTGAGAGCCCTGTCTTTGTCTTAAGCCCAGGGGCCTTACCTTACCAGCAGCCCACCCCATTACTTTTCGCTGTGACTCATTTTCCACCTCTTCGGCACAGGGCCTCTTAACTCGGCTAGTTTGGCAACGCGCCCCTCCCCTGACTAGTGGTGCGAACCTTGCATCCATGGCTGCGCTGGTTTGAATCTCAGACAGGGAAGGCGGTTTCCTTTATGCTCCCCCGCATGTGGGTCTAGGGATTAAGAACTTGCCATTGTGACCTGAAGTTCAAGTCCCAGCCCAGGTAACAGTGAGGTATCCAATCCTGCTACGCTGCTCTCCGGGTGCTGTAGATAGCTGCCCCGCTGCTCCATGTTTGGAGGGGGTAAATGCATTTGTTGTGGTGCACTTTGTGCGATGGGGTGTGTTCACAATGACGAAAAGTACCTTTTGCTATTAAGACGTGACGAAAACACGTTGTCTTGTACCCTCACCTTTCTATAAGCCACCTATGACTATGGCTGCGTCCCAAACTGCCTGGACTGATAATTCACTTGCACTTATGTACCCCAGAAAAGCCCCCAGAAAACAATTTCGTTTCACATTTCACAGAAAAACTCACGTCATCAGCAATGTGAAAACGTACACATGATCACGTGCTTTTGGAGAAACCATGAGATTCCCCATCGTGCGGCGAAAAGGAGTGTCTTTAGGAAGGACCAGTTATTCCAGTCCATCAGGATCTACAGCGAAAGGGTGCTGGTGGTTAGACACACCCATATGCCAATTAGCCATAACATTAAGACCACCTGCCTAGTACTGGGTGTGTCCCTCCTGCTGCTGGAGCAGCTCTGACTGTGCTGCACTGTGTGTTCGGACCCCTTTCTATCAGAGTCAGCGTCACTTCTTACACCACAGTATCTCCTCTGTGGGACCAGACCCACAAAAGAACCGCACACACATACACAGTAAATATGACAATATCAAAGTCCTAATATGTTTAAATAAAATTTCTTATATAACAAAAGATAGGCCCTGATAAGTTCCAAATAAAAGTCCTAGCATTGCAAAATAAAAGTCCTATGAAAATAAAATAAAAGGCCTAACATGACAAAAACGAAAACCCTAATGTTACTAAATAAATGTCCAAATATATCAAAATAAAAGTTCTAATACGACAAAATACAACCTCAAATTAGAAAAAGTTGGGACGGCATGGAAAACGCAAATAAAAAAAGAAATAAAGATTTCTAAATTTACTTTGACTTTCATTGCAGACAATATAAACATAAAATATTTCATGTTTTGTCAGCAGAGACGCAGTTGAGAGCCATTGCTTCATGGCCGCATCGTGTCAGGACCGTGCTGTCAAGGGAGGCCTGCATCTGGCTTTCACCTATCCTGCATGCAGCAGGGTTGGGCTTGCGAGGCCCTCGCCTGCTTCTAGAGCTGTCCTATACCAGCAGCCCCCAGGGCTGCCCCAGCATATGCTAGCCAACAGTGTGCTGTATTTGCATTCTTCATACGTTTCGCTGACATGTATTTTACACTGATTTTGGGCGCAGGGCCTCTAAACTCCTCTAGTTTCACATCGCACCCCTCTCCTGCCTGCTAGCGCGAACCATAGGGCTTTTGCCTTGCAGGCCTTGCTGGCTGGGTAGGTTTGAGTCCTGGGCAGGAAAGGCGGTGTCCCTTAGCTCTCCCAGCTTTTGGGTCCTTTTGGGTCCATATCATTTCTTCCTCCCACATGCAGTACGAAGCAGGAAATTCTAATAAAGTGGGCGGTGAGTGTGTTATGCAATGTGTAAGATTTAATTACCAAACAGCTTCATGTAAGAGCATCATCATGTGTCCTCATGGTGACCCCACAGGTGCAACTGCACTGGCCCACATTCCTCACCTCCAGACACAGGCTGGCTTCACAAGCAAACAAGGTCTCTGGCCAAACAAATAGATCTGTGTGAAAATAGACAGTAGATGCAGTTTAGGGTGCCGTTAAGCCAATTAACCCCACGTCTTTACAAGAGCTTGTGATTTATATAGTGAAGTGTACATTGAATAACATTTACTTTGTAGTTGCAATGAGCTCTGAGTGAGAAACAGCTCAATAGCATGTGTCTTCACTGACAACAGCTGTGACCCCTGAGTGTTAAAGGGGATTTCTTTACAGTGGATGTGAATGGAACCAGACGTCAGGTTCCTTTGAAAGCTCCCTCAAAGAAAGTTCTTCCACAGAGTGGTGATGAAGACGCTGCCTGATGCCTGAGTCATTGTTTAGGGCTCCAGTGCCGGTGTCTCCAGTGCAGATGTCGTACGTCAGGTTGCCTGAGGATAAGTTCAGTGTCCCTGACCAACAAATGGGATTTTTAATGAGTTTCCCGCCCAAGTTGTGTGCTCTGTATCGATCCCACCCAGAGTCCCACCCATATGTCGAGCAGGGCCTCCCCTAACACCAGCGCCCCCACTAACACCAGCGCCCCCACTAACACCAGCACCCCCACTAATACCAGCACCCCCACTAACACCAGCACCTCCACTAACACCAGCACCCCCACTAACACCAGCACCCCCACTAACACCAGTACCTCCATTAACACCAGCACCAGCACCCCCACTAACACCAGCACCCCCACTAACACCAGCACCCCCACTAAAACCAGCACGTCCACTAACACCAGCACCTCCACAAACACCAGCACCTCCACAAACACCAGCACCCGCACTAACACCAGCACCCGCACTAACACCAGCACCCGCACTAACACCAGCACCCCCACTAACACCAGCACCCCCACTAACACCAGCACCTCCACTAACACCAGCACCCGCACTAACACCAGCACATCCACTAACACCAGCACCCCCACTAACACCAGCACCCCCACTAACACCAGCACCCCCACTAACACCAGCACCCCCACTAACACCAGCACCCGCACTAACACCAGCACCCCCACTAACACCAGCACCCCCACTAACACCAGCACCCGCACTAACACCAGCACCCCGCACTAACACCAGCACCCCCACTAACACCAGCACCTCCACTAACACCAGCACCAGCACCCCGCACTAACACCAGCACATCGACCCCAAATAGAAAACTGTGACAAAATAATGACATGGAAGCTACAGCAAAGCTCATCAGGGGCTGTGTTGCTGTAATGCATGTGATCCAGACTCTCCTTACTGAAGATGCTCAGGGGTGAAAATGTGGGACTTCTTGTTAAACCGAGACCTTTATTTATCTATAATGTTTCACTACTGATCTTGGTGTTTAATCAGCCATTAATCAAGCCGTATTTATTTTATCACAGATTAAGACAGACGAATTATTAGTTGAGGGTGAAAGTAAAGGGCAGGTGGACCACAGGACAGCCGCTGAAGATGCATTGTGTCTGAGGTTTGCTCATTACAGTTTCTGCAATAAAGCTAAATTAGTGACCATGTAAAGCCAGTGCACACCAATTAGCATAAGGCCTAGATCATAACTCGCTTCCGCCAAACCATATTGAAAAATCCCTGCATACTTCAGTGGCTGAGAGAGTGGTCGTTCCGAGTGGACTTGGTGTGGGTTTAGTGTAGAGACTCTAACGTCTTTACAGTGGGGCTGAGTGGAACCAGGCGTCTCCCACCCAAACATGGCCATTTCCTTGATCGCTGCACCTGTCAGCGGTCTTAATCTTATGGCTGATGGGCGTGTGAGGATGCTCAGTGTTCTAGAACCACATCCTGCTGTTTTAATGCATAGCAGGTCTTCGTTCTGCACGTGTCACAGCTTAGGCCTTGACCTCTGCACACTTCTACCCACAATGGCGTAATCACCTTCGGCCGTGCCCTCCCAGGGGAAAGGTGAACTCTTTCTTCATGCAGCAAACACTAGACTCGTCGCCTGAGACCGTTTCTGCTGCTTCGTTTTCACGGAGGAAGTCAGACTAACGCCTCCACAATTACAACATTTTCATTTCTTCATTAGTGAGCCACTACACACACATACACACACACACACACACACACACACACACAGACGTCAGTATGTTCCAGTTCCTTGAATGCATTGCCTTGAATGACACTGTTTTTCTTCAACACCAAAAGCAGAACAACACACCAATGATTAGAGAGAGAGAGAGAGAGAGAGAGAGAGAGAGACTAAAAATAGATGTTAAAATCATGTTAAGGGGGTTAAATTCATGTTGGAGGTGTAGAGATGGTAAAATCTGGTGGTGGGGGGGGTTAAAAGTTGTGTTGGGGGGTGTAGGAATGTTAAAGTTTTGTGGACGTGGGGTTAGAATTATATTGGGGGGGCTAGAGAGGGTAAAACTGTGTTGGGGTAAAATTTATGTGCGGGTGTAGAAAGAGTAACATTTTGTGGGGGTGGGGGTTAAAGTTCTGTTGGGGGGTCTTCAGATGTTCTGTTCCTCTCTTCTTCCATCGCACTTAGCAAGTTGGTGTCTCAGCACCTTCAGGCCAAGAAATGAATGGCCTGTCCATGCCACATTCTGAGCTACGTCCAAGTTGCATTCTCAACATGCTTAATACCTGGAGAGTAGCTAAGGCCTGGAGGGGGGGGAGCTCTGGCAGCGTCTAGACCACAGCTATCTTTAGCCCTGAGATATCCGAGCTTAGCATGAAGAGCTTATTATCTCAGGGCTTTTTCTCACTGTGTCTGTCGCAGGCCTCCATCTCAGCACTCGGGGTTAATTAGGGTGAGTGAAGAATGGAGTAAACTCAGCAGGGCTTATTTTAAAATTCCACTAAAACAGTTTTTGTAACTCAAAAATGTTAAATTCACACAAAACACTGATCTCGACAATGCAAATGAATGCCACAAATGAAAGGAACCTGCCAACATGGCTGTAGCATGGCAACAGCACAAAGAAGGCCTAGTGGACAAAATATTTTATTGACGGAGGAAGGCGGGAGGCTCAGTGGACAAAATATTTTGTTTACATTTTTTTGGGGGTGGGGGTTAATAGACAAATATTCTATTAATGGTGGGACGTGCAGTGGACAAAATACTTTATTGCTAGTGGGACGTGCAGTGGACAAAATACTTTATTGCTAGTGGGACGTGCAGTGGACAAAATGTTTTATTGCTAGTGGGACGTGCAGTGGACAAAATACTTTATTGCTAGTGGGACGTGCAGTGGACAAAATGTTTTATTGCTAGTGGGACGTGCAGTGGACAAAATACTTTATTGCTAGTGGGACGTGCAGTGGACAAAATGTTTTATTG
>JBBPDA010025373.1:0-15481 GCA_037974385.1 Arnoldichthys spilopterus | reverse complement strand
AGAGAGAGAAAGAAAGAGAGAGAGAGAGAGAGAGAGAGAGAAAGAGAGAGAGAGAGAGAGAGAGAGAGAAAGAGAGAGAAAGAAAGAGAAAGAGAGAGAGGGCCTCTGGCAGGTTCACAGCTGTTGCTTGCACTGTATGTAAATGAACACACACGTTCATTTGGGAAATAACAATCACGACAGGCGAGATGAGAGTGCAGAACAACAGCCAAAACAAAAACACACACATCTCCTGGTCAGAAACTGAAGAAAAGGTCAACAAAGAAGACCATGAATAAATCAACACGGTGGAAACATCAGAGACGGAAAGAGAAAGGCAAACCTGGATGTAATGAAGTGATTGTGAGGCAGTTTATTATCCACAGGCTGAGATGCAAGTGGGTGTCGGGGGGATGGGGTGGGGGGCTTATCTTTCAGTCTTTGCTTGTGTCTTTTGCTCATTTCATGGCACCTACTGTATACAGAAAACCGATTGAAGATGTTTCAATATGTGTGTGTGTGTGTGTGTGTGTTTTCATACATTTTAAGAACAAAAATGCTTCAACCATAAGGAAAAAAATCCCTCATGGGCACATAAAACTCACTGATGCATGTGGGGAGTAAAGGCTAGCCCGTCTGGTCCAATCCCAAAAGAAGAGCTACTGTGGTTTAAAAAGTGGAAGCTGACTCTAATAGAAAGGGATCACACCGTGCACCACAGTTTCAGCAACATGAGGGACCTACTCAGTGTTAGGCTTTTTTATTATTATTATTATTTTATTTATGTTGCAAATAATAACATATACATATGGGACATAGGCAAGACCCCATGTCCTACCAAGGTATAAAAACAAACGTGTGTGTGTGTGTCTGTCTGTTAGAGAGAGATAGAGAGGAATACCAGTATCCTCTGGTACAGTATTGTACAGTCGGCAGGGATCAGGCCCTATAATCCTATATTATACTTATTCCTCATATTACACCTCATATTGTACCACTACAGCGCCATTTATTCCTCTCGTTTACTGAATCTGCTGTTCAGCGAGATTCTCCTGCCTCCATCTGTTTACTCCTCCTGCTAAACACACACTGCATCCGCTTTATACACACACATGCCAAACCAGATGCTTTTCACACACACCAGCACAGCACCAGCTCCCGGCTCAGCTGCCAGTTTGCAAGATATTTATTTATTTATTTATTTATGCCCTAATCCAGTCAAAAGTTTAAACACACTTGATTAAATACATGTTTTTCTTTTGTTGCTTTTTTTTTTTTTTTTTTTTTTTTTTACCTTTTTTTGTTTCTTCTAAAGGTCTCTGTCTTCTCATGAAGCTGCTTAAGAGCATGCCAAGGGTGTAAAAAGCAGCATCAAGGCAAAGTAGGGCTAATAAATCTAAAACTGAATTTGGTTTGGATTTGTTTCATACAAATTTGGTCCACATGTGTTATTTTATAGCTTTCAAGCTGTCTTTCTTTTGTTTAAAGTGGTAAAAGTAAGGAAAATTTCTTCTATAAGTAGATGTTTCTGGGTTTTGACAGCTACCGTACATTGTAGTGATGCACCCGTGCCCTCCTGATCCACTATGAGAGCCAATTTGTCCCACCCAGCCCTCAAACATTTTAGCTCATCTACCACCTGAACCTAACCCAACACTTCTACCATCACTATAAAGCGTGTGAGAGGCAATGTTATACTTGGCAACTGACATATGTTAAGCAAAGCCAGTTATGAATTTTTTGTCAGCAGGAGTTGGCCATTGGGTTGGGTTTGTGGAATGTTCACCCAATTTCCTTGTAGACAGGTGAAGAGATGTCACTCTTAGGTTGGTTTGTCTGAGGAAGGATCTAGAGCTTCTTGATCTAACACTCTCAAACCCGTTATATCTTCTGGTAAGTTGACCCAACATCGACCCTCATATCTCTAGTAGGCAAATTGGGCAGTTGTGGCTTAGTGGTTAGGACATTGCCCTTGGGACCTGAAGGTCAAAGGTTCAAGTCCCGGCCCAGGCACTACTGAGGTACCCTTGAGTAAGGTACCATCCCGCTACACTGCTCCCCGGGCGCTGTTAATAGATGCCTGCTGCTCCACGTGTGCACGTGTGATGGGTTGAATGCAGAGATTGGATTTCGTTGTGGTGCTTGGCTGTGTTCACAATGACAAATAGTCACTTATGCACTTCTAGTACATAGTCCCAATTCAGTGAAGAGAAACTGTAAAATTTGTACTGAACTGTTCTTGAATCTGTTGCTCAACTGACCTCCCCATGCTCTGCTCTCTTCCTCAAATTCTTAAATGGTTTCTCTTTTTGAGTCTTGGTTCTTCTGAGTGTTTCTTTTTCATATTCTTAGAAAGTTTCTTCTACTGAGTCTTGGCCCCTCTCTGTGTTTCTTTCTCAAGCTTTTAGAGAATTTCTCCTTTCGAAGCTTGATCCTTGAAACATGCTCCTTCTCAGTGTTCTTTACTCTTGGTCTTAGAGAGTCTCTTCTTTTGAGTATTGATTCCTTTCAATGTTTCTTCCTCATGCTCTTTGAGAGTTCCTTATTTTGAGACTTGGTTTCTCTCAGTGTTTCTTCTTCATTCTCTTAGATGTGTCCTCCTTTGAGTCTCATTTCTTCTCAGTGTTTTTTCCTTATGCTCTTAGAGAGTTTTTCCTTTTGAGAAATAGAACCACTGATGTTCCTCATTGCCTGGTATTAGGAAATCATTGCAAATGTCAATGGCATGGCTGGGGATCAAACTCCTGATGACAGGGCCAGCTCTCAAACAGTTTCCCAAGAGTTTAGTTCCTTTAGTTCCTCTCAGTTTGTGCAGAGTCTCAGTTCTTCTCAGTGTTTCTTCCTCATGCTATTTTTCTTCGTTGCTTTTGCCCTCAGCTGGTACATTAGGTGCACATTACATTTTGAATTGAATTGAATTCTCCAAAAGTTTTGTGAATATTCTCCAACCTTGCAAGTGCACATTTTTTGTTCTTCGTTCTGTGAGTTATGTGCAAAATCTCATGCTCCATATGAGTTGAACTTTTCAGTGCAGCTGTGGGGCAGAGCCTACAGGGACCACAGGCAGAGTTCAGAAGTGTGTGCGTGTGTGCATAGGGAGTCGGTTAACATGGTCTCCCACAGCATGCATGGCTCCCTTGGACCTTCTTGCGCCCTTTGTCCAGTGAAAGATGATATGACAGTGGACCACCAGGGATGGACACCGTCCTAAGGGGAGGCCCGAAGAGGGATGCCATGTGTTTGCCTAAACTTGGCCCAGAAATGGATATCAGTGAGCTAGCACAGTGTCCAGCAGTTGTTAGAGGGCGCCCATGGTGTGACCTTTCGACTTGTCCTGTTCTCAATCACTGTCAATAGCTCCACATGCGCGTCCTGCCCCAGGGGGGCTTGGCGCCAAGACACTCTGAGCAAGCAGTGGAGACACACGGGACAACCTACTCTAAATAATTCAGCTCAGGTATGTCTTTTAGAATCAAGAAGGTGCTAGGGTCCATGAACCCACTTGACCTTTTCGAGGAGTGTATCTTTAGTGTAAGCCATGTAAGAACTGCAAATAAACTGTAAACTCCAAGTATTTCTAGATACTGAGATGGAGAAATGTATATAATCTGAGGATGAGTTTTCTTTGCCAATATCAGATTCCAAAGATTTCATTAAAACAATACAGCATGTACACATGTGTGTGTTTCAAAGCCTGACCTTCTTTACTGTGAAGACCTTGTCCCCATTATAGAGCAAAATACGTAATTAATTAAAAATTAAAATAAACTAAAGAATTAATTAATAAATTATAATAATAATAAATAATTTACTTGAAACTGGACACTAAAATACTTGAGTAAACCCAACATTTGCTTACACCTTTAGAATCTTAAACCAAATTTAATCCACCTAATCTTCAGGAGCATCTGAACCAGGTGTACTAGATTATCAGTGAAGGTAAGCTCGTCAGGCTAATGGACCACATTGTAAATCATTTGCCTTTAATAACATGTTAAGAGAGAATGTGTAATAAGTGTTCACATGGACAAATCGTATTACATCAACAAAGTCTTCTAGTTTTACTCACTTTTGTTAATGTAAAAATGATGAATCAGTTCAATTCAGTCACTTTTTTTCAGTTTCCGTCCTCAGAAAATGCTTCAGAGATTAAAAAATAGTTCACATAGTTTATGAATCTTAATCTGCGGCTGTCATGTGGCCAGCGTCTCACACTGCTTTTCTTTCTTTCGTTCTCTCTTTTTTTGTTATGCCCCCCCCCCCACCTAAAAAAAAGTCCTGCGTTTGTTTTCACGCTGACTTTTGAGTGAACGCATCACCGCGGGGGTGTGCCAGGCCGCACCACAAGCCTGCAAGTCCTCTGATTCATCTTTTCTCTCCCTCTCCTTCTCTCCCTCAAATTTCTCCCTCCCTCTGCCTCTTCTGTTCCTCTCCCTCACCCAGAAGGTACACAAAGAAGCTGAAAAAGGCCAGTGTCTTATCGGAGTCAGGGAAGGTTCTGACCCGGGCCGGCGGGAGGGGGGCGTTTCTGAAGGCCGTCCCAGCGCCTCTCCTCATTGAGGGCTCCGGCGGGGTGCCAATATTTGTGCTCTCTGAGCCCTCTTCATCCTCCAACCCCCTCCAACCCCCTCTACCCCCACCCCCACAGAGCGCCGCAGCCCAGCACGGAGCACGGAGCTGCCGGAATGCTTCTAATGCGCTGTGGAAACTGTGACTGGGTTTGATTTAAATGGTTTCAGATGCTCCTCGGGAGGCGCCTGGGCAAAGAAAAAAAAAAAAAAAAAAAACAGCTGGTAGCCTTTTCCATTGATATGCACAAAAGGAAGGGCCCCGGCCTACTTAAAGGGAAACTGCAGAGCAGTACTGAAAGCAAGAACTGCAGGAAGACACTTTCATGTTTAGAATAGCTTTACGGGTGGACGTGTGATTGGTAAATTATTAGTTATTTGTTAGTTATTAGTCTTTACTCTAATCAAGAAAACATTTACCATATCTTGTTAAAGCTGTCAAAATAGTACAAAAAGTAGTGGTATTTGTTACCACTTTTACAGTAACACTTACAACACTTTGGAATAGCTTGTCTTTAAAGGGAGGTATGTTGTCATGATACCTAAATTCTCAACTTTGATATGATACTTTGAAAAATATTGACATTTAACATCATGTTTTCCAATAATCATAAACATCTACACTGTAGCATTCACTGTCACTTACATAAACAGTGTGTGTACAATTTGTAAAGCATTGTACTGTAATAAAAAGTTGTTCAAAAGCCTCTTATACCGTCCCATTCAGAAGTCAAAAGCAGGACAGTCTTATCTAAAGTAAGGGTCATGCAGATTCAACAGTTGTCCTGCCTTGGATCACTTCTGGTAGGTACTATCTACTGTGTACCTTGATTAGTCCATAGGAACTGATGTTTTGGAGATGCTCTGACTTTGACTAGCCATCACAATAAGGCCCTTGTTGAAGTTGCTCAGATCCTTACACTCACTGATTTGGGAAGTGACTGTTCGTTTGCTGCCCATTATATCTTACCCCCTGAAGGGTGCCATTGTAATGAAATAACTAAGTAGTCAATGTTATTCACTTTACATTTATTCATTTGGCTGATGCTTTTATCTAAAGCGACTTCCAAAACGTGGAGCGGTGTAGTGGGACAGTACCTTGCTCAAGGGTACGTCAGTAGTGTCCACGCCGGGACTTGAAACTGTAACCTTCAGGTCCAAAGGCCAATGTCCTAACCACTAGGCCACCACTGCCCAATGTTTACCTGTCAGTGGTGTTAATGTTATGGCTGATTGGTGCAGAATAAAAGTAAGATTAAAGATAAATTATATAAAAGAAGTAACAAGCTTTGGAAATCAAAGGATTTTTAGCTACGTTTTAACACTGGCAACATTTGGGGCGCAGATCTGAGCTCCATGGGGAGCTGGTTCCAGCAGTGGGCAGCATAATGTAGACTACAATAGACAACTATATGAAATATATTGAGTTTTGTGACATTCAAACGTGCTGTATTTGCAGCTTGGACTTCTCTTATTGTAAGAAACTATGGAGCATTCAGTTTTCAATGATACGGGTCCTTAACCCTTCAAGGCTTTACACAGCTGCTGACTGCTCGCCACTGAAGTTTATTGTCACACCAAAGTGATTCATAACGTTAAACAATGAACATTCTAACATTCTCTGGATGCAACACTTTAAGTTAATGGCATTTTAATATTGCAGCCGATAAGGCCTCATGTTTACACTCAGACCTTTTATGTTTTTACTGTTTCACATGCGATAGACATATGCATGCAATAGACCCTCTTTTGTCACACAAAGCTGTATAACACATTTACATTTACATTTACATTTACGGCATTTAGCAGATTCTCTTCTCCAGAGCGACGAACAACTGTGCTTTGTAGTCCATGTCGGTTCTTCTATCTGTAGGGCTAAACTTGTCAACAGCTGTCCTCCTACTAAGACACCATAACAAACCTTGCCACACTTGTAAACCCAAAAGACAATAAAGTATATAAGAGTAAACAATAAACAATAGACAGTAACAATAAATGCGCAATGAATATGAGGCTAGTTAGTTTCAAACACTTCTTTCCATTTTGCAACTATCAAGCATACCAAACATGCAGCAGAATAAAACCAGCAAATATGGTCACATCTAGTAACAGCCCTGTTTCACCACAGCGGTTTCAGACCAGAATGTACTGACACTTTTTTAGTCATATTTAACTAAAATAAAATAACAATAGTGTCAGAAACACTCTAAATCATTTAAGATTATGGGTAGGGTTGGGGTTTGGGTTAAGGTAAGGTTTGGGGTTAGGTGTTTGGTGTTAGGGTTAGGTGTTTGGTGTTAGGGTTGGGGTTAGGTGTTTGGTGTTAGGGTTAAGTGTTAGGGTTGGTGTTTGGGTTAAGATTAGGTTTGGGTTTAGGTGTTTGGTGTTAGGGTTAGGTGTTTGGTGTTAGGGTTAGGGTTGGGGTTAGGTGTTAGGGTTAGGTGTTAAGGTTGGGGTTTGGGTTAAGGTTAGGTTTGGGGTTAGGTGTTTGGTGTTAGGGTTAGGTGTTAGGGTTAGGGTTGGGGTTAGGGTTAGGGTTGGGGTTTGGGTTAAGGTTAGGTTTGGGGTTAGGTGTTTGGTGTTAGGGTTAGGTGTTTGGTGTTAGGGTTAGGGTTGGGGTTAGGTGTTAGGGTTGGGGTTTGGGTTAGGTTTAGGGTTGGGGTTTGAGTTAAGGTTAGGTTTGGGGTTTGGTGTTAGGGTTAGGTTTTTGGTGTTAGGGTTAGGGTTGGGGTTAGGTGTTAGGGTTAGGGTTTGGGTTAAGGTTAGGTTTGGGGTTAGGTGTTTGGTGTTAGGGTTAGGGTTGGGAATTGGATTAGATGGTTGCTGCTTATATTGCCACTGAGCTGAAACTGCTGTTGTGAAACTTGCTGTGAAACAGTGGCTCTGCAGTCACACAGGTCAGCTACTGGTGTAACTGTTAAAAAAGCTCCCACCTGAAGGTTTAATGAAGTACTGAAGTGCTACAGAACTAAACGGGTTAGAGCATGCTTCTCAGAAGTTTCTTATAGAGAGAAACACTCATCTGTGCAGTGCTGTGTCCCTCCAGGACTTGATTTCAGCAACCAAGTACAAAGAGAAACTCCACTGAGTGCAGAAAAACTGGAGCTAAAACTGTGAGTGACCCTTCCCCTCTTTCTTTGTGGTGTATTTTGCATTAACTCTGTGGAGCAGAGGTGGTGAGCCTGTCATTCTCTCCCTCACTCTGAAAGCTGTTTCTTCTGGGTCTGTGACCACAGCCCCTTTAGCGTTGCCCCATGGGGCTCTGCCCTGCCAGCAGGAACTGGAGATGGGGTTGGTGAACCGCTCTGGCTCTTTCCCAGAGGGGGGGCAATGCTGCTCCTCACCTTTGAGAGCTCCTGCTGCCTCTTGACTGAGAAGAGTAAGGCTGATTAGGCTGCTGGTGCTCTAAAGTTTCCTGGTGTTTTTTTTCTTATTAGAGTGGTATTACCTGTGGAATATGCAGGGTCACCCCCTTGAGTCTGCAGTGGCACCAACGTATTTTAGTGTGCTAAAGGACAATTGAAATGAATTAGTGACTTGGAACATTTAACTTGAGAATTCAGCCAAGTTTGAAATGAGTGTATAAGGATTTAGGCAGTAATTGATAGGAGAACTGATTAACTTTGTGAAGACCAGCATGAGTAATTAATTATGCATATCTGGGATGCCTCAGTCGTCCAGTAAGGAGGAGACACTTGGCCAGGTGTGACCATAGTTTGGCTATGGGTCACTATTGTCCACCGTGTCTGTGTCTGTCTCTAATGTGGCTCTGATGGGCCTTATCATCTTATCACCACCAATTTTTCTACATAATTCAGTGTTTGAGATGTACACAAAGTCATTCACAGTGGGTCTTGTCTGAAATGCTATATTTTCAGCATACTGGCTTTTTACATTGGAAGTAAATGGAACCAGGAGTCACAATGTCTACAAAACAAATAGAGCCATTTTATTTACTTCTCCAACCCACTAGTGGACCTACGTGTGTCTGAGTGTTTATATAGAATGTTAATGATGGTAAAAGTGAAACATTTCTTTTTGGGAACTATTTTTTGATATGAATGGGTTTAGTTTTAGGCCAGCATCTTCTTAAAACTCTGGAAGAACAATGTCTAAGGCAATAGCCAGCATCTTCATAACTGTTAAATGTAAGAACTTTCTGTGATGGAGCTTTCAGGGAAACCAGATGTCTGGTTCCATTCACCACCACTGTAAACAATCCAGATGTTTCTTTAGAATAGAATGTTTCACACAAGATGTGAAACATCCCACATCATGTGCAAAATTCTAAAGTTAAAGAGGTATATGGTTATTTTAAGGAAGAATAGCAGTTTTCTTTGTTATTATAAAGCCTCAGTACATCAGAGTCCAGCAAGGAGAATAATATTATCCATCTCTCCTTTCTCCATTCTCCCCTCTTGTCCTGTCACTCCCCCCTCCCCCTCACCATACCTGAGGAGGAAGATAAGAAAGCTTCAAATGAGCATCGGCTCATTGATTTCCACGCCGGCCAATCGAGAAAAAAAATCTCAGCCAATCCAAGACAGTCCCACAGCAGGAAACAAATCAAAGCTGGGGCTTTGTTTTCACTATTGCATGCACTGTAGCTGCTGGCCAGACGCTTTGGAAAATGAAGCTCACGGTATATTTAGTCGTAATACTCCGTGTGTCCAACCTGACTTGAAAAAAAAAAATAGGTGGTGGTGGTGGTGGGGGCTACTGTTACTGGCTGATGTGTGTGCTGCATTTTAATCCTGGTTTGTATGGTTTAATATGCCAACTGGGTCGTTTTATCAATGTGAAATGAGACAATGAGACAGTTTTTCTGCCGCCTACCCACTGCCCAAAAAAATCCTGGCACTTCAGATTAAATGAAATATAATATATCCACAATCTGAATGCTGTGGAGAGAAAGGTGCTCTGGTTTATTGGTAAAATATTTAAATTTAAAGGTCTAAATGAAAAAATATGTTTAATTAACCAAGTTTTTTTTCAGTTTACCTAAATAAAAATGCAGCAAAAACTCGATAAAGAACCACTGATAAAACCTTTCAAAGGATGCTTTAAAAAACCATTTTTGTAAAATGATATGTTTGAGTGTGAAGAACTATTTTAAAGTTTAAAAAACATCCACATACCAAAGGTTCTAGAAAGATCCCTTAAAATATTGTTGAACTTCTTCTTCAGTTTCATTCAGTGTCATTAAAATGGATCATCTGTTCCCATCTAATAGCAGTTTCCACTGGCACCTTGGTGGCCAACATTACCAGTGGTGGCTGTTGGAATCTCAGGCCTCCACCAATCTGGCATTGACCCACATATTTGATTTGGCAAATTTTATGCCGGATGCCCTTCCTGATGCAACCCTCCAGATAATCCAGGCTTTGGACTGGCACTAGAAATATACTGGCTTGTGCATCAGCAGTAGCTGGATTAACTCAAAAGAGGTTTCTTTAAAGTGATGCCATAGAAGATCTACTTTAATTCCCCCCAAAAAATCTATTTAATGAGAAGTATTAAGAACTTTAATTGTACAGGTTCTTTTCCAATTTACTCCTTTAAGTGGTGGTCCCTTAAACTTCAAAGAGGTTCACACTCTCACTCATTAATACTTCTGTTTTTACAAATATTGTTCTTTTATTTATTGAAAAGTTCTTTAGGGAACCAAGATGATTCTTTTACTTTAATTTTTATTTTATTTTATTATATATTTTTCCCCCAAGCTTAAAAAAGAATGTGTATAGAAGGGTTATTTGAAAAAGGGTTCCTATATCAAACATGACTTTTTGAGGAACCGAAAGTACTTCTTCTGTGGCAGAAATTTTTAAAAAATACATTTGACACTAATTATGTTGATGTAATATGGTTTATAACAGTAATGTGATGAACACACTTCAATCAGTCTAATCACTTTTTAGTATTGGTTCTTTATATGTTTCTTAGTAAAACTGCGGGTATAAATAGAACCATGACAACATAGAGTGTTTTAAATGGTTCTCTGCATGAATAAATGAGTCTCTTTTACAAATAAGCTTTTGATAATTTACTGTATATCAGAAAATGAAAAAACAAACAAACAAAAAAACAAGCCTTATTATAATGGCCTTAAGGTGTCCATTTAGCTTATGAAGAATGTGAAAATGGATGGATGGATGGATAGATAAGGATATAACTGGAAAATAACTGAAAAGTCATCATTCTCACCTCTAACCTCGAGAGAGAAACATTTTAATAAGATCTCAGGTTTCAGTCTTGCAAATAGGATAGTTCTATAGGTGCAGGGGGAAGCTTGCCTTTCTACAGCTCCTACTCCCAACATTAGCATCATTTGTACAGTTTCTGCAGTCTGTTGGTGTTTAGATCATTACCTGCCATATTCAAAGGTATTCTGGGATAAAGGATGCTATACACTTTAAAGGCTTTGTAGCTTTGTTGTCATGGTAACATGGAACCGGGAGCCTAATCAATGAACTGGTCTTCATTTGCATGAGCGGGTGATACTAAAGACAACATAAAAAAGGAGAGAGAGAAAGAGGAGGAACTGTCAACCATATCCTGAAAGGACAAACAGCACCCTGACTTGCAGTAGATTATGAGCATCTGCTGTAATAATCAGTGTGATAGTAATGACTGTAATTTACAGTACACTCTAAAAGGCATTTTCATTGTTATCTGTGTTCTCCAGCTTGCTGGGCTTTAAATGAAGCTGTTATAAAGCTCAGATTTAAGAGTGTTTACTTCTGCTCTGGGTGGGGATGCAACAATATATAATTTCTGATAGATTCTTCATTAAAATCTAGTTTTTTGCTGGCTTGGTTCCCAGTCTTCTGCCACATTTTGCTGTAGCCAAATCCAGCATCTATTTTGGTCTTTCCCAATCACACAGTGCTGCCAAACTGGGATAGTGAATGCCAGCAAGTGCTTCCTCCGAGACATGTAAAGTGCCACTGCACCTTCTCCAGCTGCTGCTAATATCAGTGGTCAGTTCAACCCACATGAAGGAGAACAAAGAAGCCTGTTTTACGCCAAATGCCAACACATCCCACAGGTGTATTGGAGCTTCACCACTCCAACTTATTCAAAAGATGTTTAGCGGAACTTCATCAGCGTATCTCAAACATTTTCTGTAGAGCTTTTTTAATGCAATTTCAAACATTGTTCATCCCAGAGACACCCAAAAGGTTTTCAGTGGAGCTTCATTCATTCATCCCAAAAAAAAAATCAGTTGAGTTTCATCACTTCAACCCTACACTAAAGGTTGTAGGTTCAGGTCCTGGCCCAGGCACTACTGAGGTGCCCTTGAGCAAGGTACCATCCCACTACACTGCACCCTGGCTGCTGTTGATAGCTGCCCGCTGCTCCATGTGTAATGGGTTAAATGCAGAGGTCACATATTGATTTGGTGCTTGAGTGTGTTCACAATGACAAATAGTCTCTTTCATATCTCTAAGTTCTTCTAGAAGTTTTAAGTGGAGCTATATATCTTCAACTTATCCCAAAAATATTCAGTGGAGTTAATATTCCCAGTTCAGTGGAGCTTCATATCGCCAACTTATCCCAAAAGTTACTGACCATAGGCTTGTCCCAGAGTACAAGATTCCATGTGGGATTTTGTAAAAGAAAAATTGAACACCTGTGTTGGGAATGCATCAGTCTAATCCACTGACAAGAAAACATCTGGACATAGTGTACAAAGCCCAGTGTCTACAAGCAGAACCTGCACAATCCCTGCAATACACATATACATGTGCACAATACAGTGTGTACACACACAGGCCTTTTATTCCTGAGTAAGAACACGACGGGTTTTAAAATAGCAGCTGAAGGATCCCCAGCAGAACTGCCTGTGTCACAGAGCGACAACAGCACCCACGACTCTGTATGAGTCTATTCTGCTCGGTCGCGTCGTAAAGCCGCTACTGTACTGCAGACAGAGGCGGGATTAGGCCTCTGCAGCTGTACGGAGATGAAAGGAGATAAACCACTTAGATTGGCCACTGAATGAGTTTATATATTTATTTCTTTTTAAACCTCTCCGTCTGAAAAGGGGATTTAGCAGTTAAGAGTTTATTACAGATTCCCCTGGAAGAGTCAGCGCACTTCTGCAGAAGTTAATCTCTTTCTGAAGACTTCCCTCCGTCTTTAGTCATTTTCCTGAACTCTCCAGCTTTACTTTACTGAACACTGAGGAATTAAAAGGGGGGGATATGCCTCACCGAATCAACAGGAGAAAAGAAGATCAGGTCACGTCGCACGTTGTGGCAGTTCGCTTGCTCTTCCAGCTATATAATCTACCAATAAAGTTCAAAGAATTTTTTTTTTCCCATGGAAAAACGTACTTTAACCCTTTGAGGAGTACGCTACCAAATATGTGGTAAGCTCTGGTTGATTCCTGGGCACACACACATGTGATTAGAACATTGGAGAACAGAGGGTTCAGTATTGTGTTGGAAAAAAACCTTTAGGGAATTTTTGGCCATAAAAGTCAACTTAATGTTTTTTCAGCAAACAGTAAAACTCCAGAAGGATGTATGAAATTCTGTAAGGACAGAGGATATAACTCACTCTCCAGGTGGGTCTCCATCGCAGTTTGGCACAAAATAGAAGTGTTTTCTTTTGAAAAACAGCAATAAAGCACAGTAGCAATTGGTCTGTGTGAGTAAAACTGGGTTTTCTCCTATAAATATAATGACATGGTTATTTCCGATCACACCTTTCTATCACAGCCAGCTTGAACATTTGTTTTGCAACAGGAGCTTTTCTTTTTGATCAGACCAGGCATGCTAGCCTTCATTCCCCACATGCATCAATGATCCTTGGGTGCCCATGACCCTGTCGCCAATTCACCAGTTGTCCTTCCTTGGATCACTTTTGGTAGGTACTAACTACTGAATACCTGGAACGCTCCACAGACCTGCTGTTTTGGAGATGCTCTGACTCATCTAGCCATCACAATAAGGCCCTTGTCAAAGTGGCTTAGATCCTTATGCTTGTCATTTTTTCATTTTGTCAGTTTCTAGCACATCAATTTCAGAAACTGACAGTTAACTTGTCTGATATACCAAACCTCCAAACACTAAAAGGAGATCAGCTACTATTGCTTGTTTTATACATTTGCCTCATAGCATCTCTCACGATTATCCTTTCTCTTTCTCTCTCACTTTCTCTTACTCTCGCTTACTCTCTTTCCTTTTCACTTCCTCTCATCCTGCCTTTTGTTTTTTTTTGTCTGTCTCACCTGCATCTTGCTCCACATCCTTTCTCCTTCTCCCATTCTCTCACTTTTTCACTCTTTAGGGTAAAGGCTGTCTCCTGTTCTCGCTGTTACACAACTTTTATCTTGTTATCTTTTCACCCCTTTCTATCTCTGTTTCTCTCTCTCTCTCTCTCTCTCTCTCTCTCTCTCTCTCTCTTCACTCCCTTCTCTCTCTCTTTCTCTCTGTCTTTCTCTCATTCTCTCACTGTCTCTATCTCTCTTCACTCCCTTTTCTCTCTCTTTCTCTCTGTCGTTCTCTCTCTCCCTCTCTCTCTCTCTCTCTCTCTCTTTCTCTCTCTCTCTCTCTCTCTCTTGCTCCCCTCCCCCTTCCCTTAGGAGGTCAGTCCCAGTACACATCTCCCTCCTCTCCGGCTGTGTTTATAAACTCGGGTGTCCAGCACTGAGGAGGCACCTGAGAAAATAACAACATCCTCAGAACCAGAGGCTTTGAAGTCCACTCCGTGAAGACGCATCTGCTCTGGCTTGCGCTGCATCACTGTACAACAACATGTGAGGTGATTTGTGTGGCATTTGTATCACTGCCCCACAATTCTTACCTGTCTACAACTTTTCATACCAGATCTTCTTGAGGGGCATGGTTTCTAGACCCTGGCTCCTCCAGCATTTCTTCTGAAATCAAGGGCATTTTACAAGACCTGCTGTTCTGGAGATACTCTGACTCATCTAACCATCACAATAAGGCCCTTGTCAAAGTGTCTCAGATCCTTATGCTCACCCATATTTTCTGCTTCCAGCACATCAATTTTAAGAACTGACTGTTCTCATGCGGCCTAATATATCACACACACACACACACCCTATTGTAATGGATGAACTAGACAGTCAATGTTATTCACTTTACCGGTCAGTGGTGTAAATGTAATGGCTGATCAGTGTACATACACACACAGCTTTTTTAGAGGCTTTTTTGATGCACTGTATAGAATTTTCTGTTTGAAATATTTATCTCCTCACTCTCCCTCTCTCTCTCACACTCTCTCTCTCTCTCTATCGCTTTCTCTATCTCCCTAAGTATTCTTTCAATAGCAGAAAATCTGCTGCTGGATGAAAGGAAACAGCTCTAGATCCTCAGCTCCTCTTCACACAGCCAACAATTTACATGCTGTTTGTAATTCTGAAATCAATTAAAAATTTACGTCAGCTACAGATTCATTATTTATGCCCCACTCCCCTTTTCCGAAGCCGTCTTTGGGCAGACAACTGTTGGCATGGGGCGGATGAGCGGAGGGTTTGAGAGACAGTGGCTCTTACACTCGCTCACACTTTTTCAAGCTCTTACATGTGCTTTGAAGAGGATTCAGACAGAGTCAGCATGGCCTAAAAGCAGCAGACACACACATTCCAGGCCATAGCACACTTCCCTCTAAGGCCGTCTGCCTTATCTCTGTTTCCCTATGCTAAATGTGATGACGTTGTTAGTCATCATAAAAAATAATTAAAATTGCATATGCTGTGTTGTACAGCTGTACAGACGTGAACCACTTCATTAGGTCCACCTCCCTTGTATCCACACTCTGTAGTGTCTGTTTTATCAGTTCTTTACAGGTACAGTCATACACCTGTTTCTCTGCATTTTTTATGACGTGTGATGGGTTAAATGCAGAGGTTGCATTTCGTTGTGGTGCTTGAGTGTGTTCACAATGACAAATAGTCACTT
>JBBPDA010025352.1:0-15482 GCA_037974385.1 Arnoldichthys spilopterus | reverse complement strand
GTTTTGAGATTTTTCATTTCTTTGTTATTGGACAAACTTACAAAATCAGCGAGGGGCCAAATTATTATTTCCTCCACTGTATGTATATATATATATATATATATATATAAAGTTTGCAAGACTGGAATATTTGCTGGGCATATGAATTTACTGTACTGCACCACTTCAACCATAATAACTCTACAGCACTCAATCCATTTGCTTATTGAAGACAAGTGTTGATCACAACTGATGTGTATTTTTGTGTTTATTGTAGCAAGACAGCAAGGATGGGGAGGGTGAGAGAAAGTGGGCAGAGCCCCGAGGTCGTGGCCAGGCCAGTGTCCCTCGTGTGAAGGGACGCTTTATTCTAAGAAGGCCCACCAGTTCCATCACTACAAACAACTCTAGCTCTAACTGGAGCTATGACAAGTTCCGGGCCATTGGTGAAGATGGTGTGCAGCCAGGCAACAACATGGAGCAGAACCATAAAGAGCAGAACCATGCATAAGTTATATGCAACAGATGGAAGTATGGATTTACCACCAGCTCCTCCCACTCTCTTACCCTGGGTGGACATGATTCTCCACACTACCCAACACTGGTGGACAGGACCAGGGAATCATCATACACCAATGTATTGTGCTATTATCAAGTGTGTAATAATTCTGTACATATTTATGTTTGTGATGCTTTCTATGAAGACCATTAGAAGTCCAGCGATTCCTACTACTAGGTACATTTTATAAACTATACAATTTTAGCACTTTTTCCTCATCAACATATTCATCTATTTGAAGTAGAGTATTAGGTGACTTTTGCACTCATTTTCTTTGCAGTGTGCTGAGGGATGTTTTTCCCCTTGTTATATGGACAGATATGCAATATACGTACTGACAATGGCATTTAAAGGAAAATAACTTACAATACGTGCCTTCAGGCTTGGATATGCTGAGCTGATTTTTCTCAGATGTTACGATTCAATGCTGATTTTTAGTAAGGTCTCACTGGTGTTTTATAATTGATGAGCTGAACAGACATCTAGCTCTGAGAGATTCTCATGGATGAAAGTCAAAATTATTTGGAAGATAATGATGTATCTTTTAACTGACTTCATTTGCATTGAAGTTAATACTGTCATGCATATTCCTTTAATATCAGGAGACTTACATTTTCATGCTCTCTATGTCTACTAAACATATACAAGTTTTGTGTGTCAGTTCCATGCATTTGCAGCATATTAATTTCTCAGTTTGCAAACTTGCTAAAATAAAATTGCCAGGATTTGCACTTAGTTTTAATTGCTAATTTGTCATTTCTAATAATTATTTTAACATGATTTAAAGATGGCCAAGATGAATGAGCGAGTGAAGGCAATGCATTTATGAATGATTCAGTCTTACCATGGGACCAAACTACTGCATGTAGAAGTTTATGTCCCTCTGACTGACCTTGTGTTGAAGGAAACTGATCTGCCCTGTCTATTGTAGACCCACCCAGCCAATAGCTACAATGCCTGCTTGTTATGTACATTTCTGAACTGGATTCATTATGGAGTTTATCAAGGACAAGGATGTGCCCACACCCTAATAAGGAATTGCAGAAACTGGGAGGGCTGTGTGTGGTGCTGCCACCACAAGGACCTTTAAACAACAAACCAAACCATTACATAATCACACACTAATGAGTAGCTATGCAGCCTATTGTGGTATGGTTTGGCAATACAAAATCATCTTAAAGCATAGTAGAACTAATTTAGGCCTGGTAGTTTTGGATAGTACACATATTTTTGCAGTATAGGCCATGCAGGCATTTTTGGAAAAATGTGTGTAATCTTTTGGTTGTCATGTCACTGTGTTTCCAGATGACGATCATTTTAAAATGTATAAATTAATTTTCATTTGGAAAAGCTTTCTGTCTCATTTTTATGTTAGAAATATAGGTTTGTTGAGTGGAGTCTCAATAAAAATGAATACTGTTTTACTGAAAAGAATGGGTTTATATTGAGAAATAAAAAACAGCATACATTTACAAAAAAATTGGCTTGTTAATGTTTTAAGGCACTGTGTTGTTATGCTTGGTACACATATTTCAACTGATATATGTATTGTTTAAAACTGTTTTATTTTAGAATAAAACTGATTTTTTTTGCACATATTAAGTTTTATTCATTTATGACCAGCAGTTCGTCGGGGCTGTAGATTCTCCAGTTATTTTTCTGGCTTTAGGATCATCGGGGCTTCTGGTTTGAAAAGTACTCTGAAATTATACTTAGGTAAAACCAAAAATATGATTGTTTAAAGTTAAGTGGGAATATGAAAGTGCATGTTTGTGTGTTAAAACTATTAGTAAGTTATCTGCACTAGCACTGTTACTAATTAGGCTGCCTTCAAGTCCTTACGAAGTGACGTGTGTTCAATTGGTTTTAGTCGGAATAAGATGGAGGTGGTGGGAATGCGTTTAGTTTACTACAGTTTTCTGTCGTCAAAATACGTTTATATTGCATTATTGTCACAAAATGAAGAGCATATGGTGCACCTTATATGACTGACGACTCTATCCAGTTAGATGCATCGCACATTATGCTCATATTCGTTCATTAATGGCCCAGTAACACTTGGCGTTTGCCAGCGACATTTCCCAGACGAAATACTGTTTCTCAATGGGGTTTGTCGCGGTGAGCGGTTTCGCGTCATGAGTTGTTAATGTTTTGGCACGCGGTGGTAATGCGTGACTAAAATACACCCGGTTATTTTATACAGTCGCAGTAAAAACTATCGTAAACCACCCATTATGGTCTTGTGCGCAAAATATAATTAGGAAACGGCTTAAAGGCAACATCAAGCTAGCTGATTGTAGGATAATTAATTGGAGGTAGCGTTGGCCTACCTTACGTCTTTCAACGACAGAATCACAGCAGACGGTAAATTTCTGTCTTCGTGCCGAGGACACAAAAGCTACATCTGTTCACACTCCTGCTTTCCCATAGCGGATAATAGTCTGTTGAGGATGGCACAGGGTTTTAACGGTAAGACTGAGACTGTAAGGGTGGTGGTTAGGCATTGTGCTTCCATACTCCAGATTCAGTGTAGTTCATTCTGTCCCGTTATTTGACTGCAAAATGAAACGACAACACGTAAGATGTAACACACTAACGTTTAAAATGCTTATATGAACCTATAGTATAAAACTAAGCGATAATGTGTTACCAGTTGTTAAATATATTATATTTGTTTTTGTTAAATACATTTGTTCGTTTTGTTTTTGTGCCTGAAAATGTCTTTAAATATCTGAATTTTGAAGACAAGTAAAATTAACTAATTGTCCCAATGATGCACCCTAGATTAGGGAAGTACATAGAATATGTACACAATACACTGTTCTTCACTAACAGGAAGTGATGGAGTGTTTCTATGCCAGCATACATCATACCACACTGTGACTAAAGGCTACATTGAAATAAACTTTGGCACAAATTAATAAGATATAGCCATGAACTTTTACCAAAAATATACTCTCATAGAAGTGTATTGATTAATCTAACTTTACATCACCCACTGCCATTTTCTTTCCTAAATATTCCCAGCTGTATTTGGCTTCCCCTTTCCGTTTTCCACAGCATTGTGGAACAGTAGTGTCCATCATCTCCACCAGTTTTAAGTGTGTACTGTGGATAATACATACATACATATGCAATACGTACTACATACCCAAAAACCAGTTAGCAAATCTAAGGTGCAGAGTACAGTAATGACTGGAATCCATTTTCTGGGTCAGTACAAGTGGGGGCAGTCTAGATAATTTCACTAGATAATGTAAATTAGATCAGAGCTGTGTAAAGACGATTTAGATTAGATTATTTGATCTCATCTGTTGTGTTCCTGTGTTCCAATGACAAAATAATATTTCTTTATGTAATTTTAATTAATCCTTTTCCAACCCTAATCCATAGTTTTAAAGCTTTAAAAATATTGAATAACTTGTGAATTCCACTTGAATACATGCTCAGCTTTTCAGCTTCTTTCCAGGATAGAAGTCACACAGTCAGTAAATAAGCACCTCTTAACCTGAGGGTGATCTCCTTAAAAAAGCCTGTCACACATGTTCACGCACATGGTAGTCTGTCTGAATGAAAAACATGGATTGAATTATTGCTTGAGGCTTTTCCCTTCTTATGTTTCTTTTTAGTTCTTGTTATTTGTGCTCTATGACTCTACCTTGACACACATTCCTACAGAAACCTGTTTCACCTGTTTCTCTCTCTCTCTGTCTCTCTCTCTCTCCCTCTCTCTTTCTTTCTGTCACTCTGTCTTATACATGCACACGTATGCATACACACGGCTGAAGTTATGTAGCTTGTCATGACTAGTAGGGAAGAGTCTTTGTGTTAATAATTGACTAAAAGAAGGAGGGCTCAGACAGCCTTTTTTGTTTCTGTCTTGAGCAACAGCATTTATTCTGGCAGCACTTTAAGCATTAGAACTCTGACAGCCCAAGAGAGACTTCTGCTTTTTAAAGTGAGGAGGACTGAGCACAACGTTTAGTATGGGTGAGTGTGTGTTTGTTTTTTACTAACCAGAGTTATGACGTTTTCAGCGGGTATCTGCTTGCTGATTTTTGTTTTTCACTGGTTTGTTCAAAATTTACAGCAAGTTCGTATTGTGGTGGTGCTAGAACTTCTGAATAGACGGTTGAATTTTATGTTAAGGTCCTGTCCATGTCTGTATGAGTGTTAGTGATGGACAGTGTGATGATCAGTCATTAATTATGGTACCAAAACATTCTGTGTAGTACTTTCTGAACTCTGGATTTTATCATTATTTTGTAGATAAGTGTTTTATGGATACAGCTTATAACTAGTCCTATACAATAAATAAATAAATAATAATACATATTCCCAATTTCAGTATAATTTAATCTGTAAAGTAGCTTTAATCTGTGCAGGAAAAGAGGTCCTTTTCTCCAAATGTGTTTGAAATTACATAACATAAGTTAAATTCTAGGAATTCCCTGCACATTTTTAAAAATAAAGGTTCCTAAATGCGCTTGGCTTGGGTGCATGATTGTGGGAAAATGCTTTAATTGGTATGGAAACTTTAATGTTATGTAGAAGTTTATTAATAATTTAAAATAATGTTTTTTACACTCACATCCCACATCTCGTTCTGTGTTGGTGAAAGAAATAGCTACTCCCTAAGTAACCCATCTCCAAGGTAAAACGTATAGTGGCTAGATATTCTCTCAGTTTTACAACCTAATCTAACATTCCGTTGTTAGATCTAGATCTGCAGAAGACCCTTGCTGTGATTTAAGGCTTGTTTGTAAATATTCTGTATTAAGTGAAAAATCTACTACAACAGCTAAAGTTCAGTGAAGACTTCAGTTAGTCAGGTCCATTGCAGAGTTAGCTTCAGAAACTCCACCTGGAGTCATATCTTGCATACCACATTCCTTTTGGCCTGTTGAAACACATTACCAAGTAGACCTCTGCTAAACATGACCGAAAATAGGATAGCACACACAGCATTTTGATGTAAAATGTGTAAGAGCATGCCAGAGTATATGCCCTGCTAAATATTAAGGCCAGTGTATGCTTGACTGTCTAAGTAACAGTAGTAAGACGTGAAGAAAAAAATACTAGTAAGATCACTTAAGGGCAGCATTCATAAGCCTTTATGACAACTGACGTAATCCTGCATAAACATTTAATACGTGCTTATTTCAAAAATGCAGTTGTCATAAAGGCTTTGATATCAAGCTGAAGTTTTTGATGACAATAGGTTGTTATTCTCTGGGTTAAATGACACGTTATGACAACTTACTTTAGCAGGGTTCCTTCCATCTCACAGCTTTTCTTTTCCAAAGACTGTGTTCAGTTAACCCCCAGATTTTAAATATTCTCAGAATGTACTTTATTGAAACATCAGAGCATCTAACTGTAAAATGTCTTAGTTGTAAACTGTACAAAAAGACACCAGAAATCCCTGTGTTCTTAATCCATCTTCTTTGTATATTTTCCTTCTCAGAGGTGCTGGTGCTGATAGACTTTGAGGGAACGATGGGAGATGAGTTAACAGTGCATGGAGGTGATATTGTGAAGAATGTAAAGGTGGCCAGTGAGGAGGGCTGGCTGGAGGGAGAACTTCGTGGAAAGAGAGGCATTTTTCCCTCCAACTTTGTCAAGGTGCTATCTTCTTTTCATCTTTTCTCACAAGTTTTTTTTATGTCAGGGTTGCCAGAAGGCCTGTTTTTCACAGCATGATCAACTTTTTCATGAGTTCTTTACTAATCACTTCTGATTTTCTCTTCCTTGCAGGAAGTGCCTGTTCATTTGATGGGAGACAGCAAGAGAGAACCACGAAGCATGCGAAAAAGTATGTGCTCCTCCAGTGTGTAGTTCTACAAGTTCGTAAATAAAATGTGCATTAAACAAACTCAAATGACAAACCGAGGATATCATGTATGCCTGCTGAAAAACTGTGTGCTTGCATGGTGAACAGAACCAAGTAATGAAAGACTTCATCCACACAGACCACTTCCTATTACAAGGGCCATGTGCTAATTATAAATGCAGGAACAGTACTATAAATACATTTTAAAAATATGCATGTGTCACTGACGCTGTTTTGCTAGATGGATGTTTATTGCTCTTGCATAACTGTTTGGTTTAACTCTTGGACTTTCACTAGCAATTTTTTGTCTTTCTTCTTGTTTTTTCTGCTCCAGCAAAGATGTCATTGAAGGAACCATGTAGGAAATGTGAAGTCACTTATGCCTACACGCCAGCGCACGAGGACGAGCTTGAGCTGGTTATAGGAGAGACCATAGAGATCGTCAAAGAGGTAATGAGCAACATGCTTCTTTATTCATCATGTCTTTGTTTACCAGTTTGCTGCATTTAGCTAAAGTGAGTCTGTACCATGAATTAGAAAAGCAAAAGCCTACAATTTAGCAAGTGCAGATATCGCGTGGCCTGAGAGTCTTGCTGGTACAGCTGTATGACAGGATCAACCTTTAGCATTAATGCATTTTAGAATTCATGCTTTTGTTACTGTTCGCAGATTGAAGACGGATGGTGGATGGGGAAGAAAAATGACAAAATAGGAGCTTTCCCATCAAACTTTGTTAAAGAAATTTTTGTCGTTCCAAAAGGTTTGGTCATAGCACTTGATATCGTGCAGTACTGGACTTTACTGATTTTCATGCATGATGGTTGCTTCTATTACACTGATTATGAATTTCCCTTTGAGAAGAGTCACGTAGTTCCTCTCTGATCTTCTACTTGTTCTGCAGATGGCAAACTGAATGAAGGCAAGAGTAGGCCTAAACTCTCTGATGCCATCTTCATTAAAGAGGTAGGATGGCGCAGATTATTCCACTTTAAACTGATCAACTGTAACCTTGTGAGAGGTAAACTGAATAACATTAATAACTGTCTGGTTATATCATGACAATTGCACCTGTCAGGGCAGTGGGATATGTTGGGCAGCAAATGAACAGTAACTTATTGAAGCTAATTCCTGAAGCAGGAAAACTCAGCGTAAAGATCTGAGCCACTTTAAGCCATATTGTGACAACTAGAAGACTGAGTCAGAGCATCGCTTAAACTTGTGGAGTGTTCCAGGTATGTAGTTAGTACCTACCAAAGTGACCCAAGGAAGCACAACTGGTGAATCAGCAACAGGGTAATGGGCACCCAAGGCTCATTATTGCAAGTAGGGAGTAAAGGCTAGTCCATCTGGTATGGTGGAAAAGAGGATCTCTTGTTTCACAAAATCTTACAACTGACTATGATAGAAAGTTACATTTACATTTATTCATTTGGCTGACGCTTTTATCCAAAGCGACTTCCAGGACAGAGGAATTTACCAGTTACAAGAACACACACTGCACCACGGTCAGAGCGGTTTTGTCAGCATAAAGGGGATGTACACAATATTAGGGAGGTGGTCATAATGTTATGGCTAATCTGTGTATAGAACAGATCTTGTTGTTTTTTGGAAACTAGTCTAATTTATCTGTCTGTTTCTACATAGGGAATACAACAGCAGAGAGCAAGTATACGCAAAAAAACAAATGGTGAGAGTGTCAGGCAAGTTATTTGACATTTTAAAACATGAAAACCCTTAAGAATTTCAAATGCTGTTTGGCCTGTTTTGATGACGTTACTATAGATGTATGGAAGGTAACTCTTTGTTGTAAAACCAAAGCAAGTTTTGAACAATAAGTAGGGTGTTTACAAAATATGTATGAGCTCATAGGTGTATTGGCAGCTCCTAAAAAGCTTTCTAAACACTGCATGTCATAAGGGTGGCAACCTGAATTGTCACATACTTCCAGTAAGTCTGTCGTTATTTTATCTGCAGTGGTAAGAATTTAACTTCATGACTTGAGTCAGTCATGCCTTCACGTGATAAGATATAGATCACAGGATGAATCATGGCTCTCTTCCTGGTCCAGAAACATGTTTTACTACTTCTCACCATCATTACTACTCTACCTTTTTCTGTTGTCAATAATTAACACACCACACACCTACAGTAGCACATTCTTTAGTAATAATAATAATAATAATATTAATAATAATAATAATAATAATAATATTAATAATAATTTATTGACAGCACTCAATGTCTACTTACAAAATTAGTTAAATTAAAGCAAATATTCCAATAGTGTGTATGTTTGTCAACACACTAAACATTATTGTCCCTGTTGTCTGATAGTAAAAGAATGCTGTCAGGTCATGTTCGATTATGCAGCCCGTGCTGAAGATGAGCTGGACCTAAAGAAAGGAGACATCGTCACACTTATTAATAAGGTTGGACACTAAGAGAGTTGTGTGTGTGTGTATATATATATATAAGTGTTTGACTTGCAATGCAGTTTACTACAATTTTATCTGTAAATCTGTACCACTCCAACTAAAAATATGGTAATTGTTATCATTGTTGCCAATAAATGGTACTGTGCAAATGTCTTAGGCATCTAAGCATGTCATGTCAAAGCATTTATCATGTTAAGTGTGTTTGTGAAAAAAAAAATATATAATGTTACAATAACTGCTTTCTATCAAATGCAGTTAATATTTTGTGATATTGTTTAAAGAGCAAAGTTTGGTTACGTATTTCTCCCCAATGTTGTCAGCAACAGCATGGATTTGCTAAATTCCCTCATTAACACACCTTGTTTAACTTAATGAAGCACAGGCTAGGTACATGGCCTAACCAGGTGCTAGATTACAACCATAAATTACACTGTGCTGCCACAAGAAAAGGTTTGAAATTGGTAAAATGAACATTTTGACATACATAATCGCTGCTTATTGTGTTATGGTTATTTATTCTTGTTGTGTTCTTGAGCAAAAAATGATGATGCCCAGGTAATTAGCATTTAAAACAGAATTTTCTCAGCTGCCTGAAAATTCTTTTTGTACGGTACTGTATGTTGACCAACATTCTGTACATACTCTGTATAGAAAGGTGTTATGTTCATTTGATGCCTTTGTGCTTTATTACATGACTTGGAATTAATATCTTGGAGGAATTTCATGGTGATGCTTTATTCTCTCTTTCTCTGTGTTTAAGGCAACTGAGGATGAGGGATGGTGGGAGGGTGAGCTGAATGGGCAAAGAGGCTTTTTCCCTGACAATTTCGTCATGGTGATCCCAGCGACTGCTGTCCAAGTAAGAAGGGATCTAAAACTTGCTCTGTTGCATGAGAAGGGTGTGACCCCTAAGGCAACTATGCTGTAGGAATTTACAAAACAGTCTTTAGACATATAAGTGGCCATTTCACATATACAGTCTTAATTCAGGGAAATAAAACACTGGTTTTATCACTTTTGCTGATTAGTAAACTAACTCTACTATGGCATTACTGCCAGTCTTTTATGTTATTTTAAGCCTGTTTAAGAGGGAATGAGTCAGAGATTTCCACTAGCCTCTGAGTAAAGGAAGGCTAAAGTCACTAACACTGTGTTCCCGTGGAAAAAGCATGATGTTTAACCCCAGTGTCTCTAATACACGTTGTACTTATTTTTTCTGTTAGCCTGGGGACAAAAACGATCTTCCGCTGAGACGTGGCTCACAGAAGCAGTCAGGTAAAATAATTATCATGTCAAACTCCTGAAAAGGTTTGCTGTTACTGGTAGTCAGGGAACAGGTGATTACTGCTTTTGGATGTTTTTTTGGATTTTTCTTTGATAGAGCTAAGCTGTGTTGTTCATGTAGAAGACTGATCCATGTCATGGGATGCCTGGAAAGTGCTGCAGATTAACACAGTAAATTTGTTCACCGTAGGGCTTCATATAATGGAATCACAGTGGAATATTAATTGTGAAAATACAATAACAAATCATTTAAATCCTGACAGCAGATTTTCCTAAACAGTTTGAGCAAGCTGGAGTTTGATATAAAGCAAGTGTGCAATGTGCGTATTTTGGAATAACATTAGAATACTCTTACTCGTCCGTTCTGGACATGTTTATGGTATGGAGTTGTTAGTTTTTGGGAATTTTTGGGCATTCTCTCAGATGGCCAGACATTTTTGCACAGTACTGCAGTCCAGGTAGACTACAGAAAAATACATAACAACGAGGTCAGTTTGCTTCATAACACACACACTATATATATATATTTCTCTCTCTCTCTCTCTCTCTCTCTCTCTCTCTCTCTCTCTCTCTCTCTCTCTCTCTCTCTCTCTCTCTCTCTCTGCAATGGACTTGTCAGTGCTATGTATGAAATAAAACCATGGGCAGCGGCAACAATCTCTGCCACCCACTTTCATGCCTCATTATTCTTTAAATTGTCTTTATAGTTTCACAAAGATGTGTTATACAGCTGGGGCAGAGAGAGCCATCCCACCCACTCAGAGAAAGCAAACCCAGATGTGCTCTTTTATACACTTATAATAGGGATCACACTCACAATCTCCAGATAAGGCCAACCCTGTACTTGTATCTGATGTTTTTGCTTTTTATGTAAGTTAAGGTCTCAGAAACATTATTTAAATGTATGATTAATAATTATTTGTAGTTTGTAGTTGTTTGTAACACAAAGTAGGTTTTATATTTTACTCCAACAACCAACGAAGAAACCAATCTACTCTCAATTCTTTGACAAGATAATGGCATACGTAGTCAGAGTGTAACACATGTCAACAGTTAGATTAAATCCCTTTATTACATAATCAACATAAAGCTGTTGGAACTCAGATATCAAATATTCTCTCTTGGATGTGGCAGGATGATTATAAATGGTGGTCTGGAAAAGTGGGGAATTTTGAAATGGCAAATATGTAGAATTCTTCTTTAATATGGGTGTTTGTTAATGATATGATAAACCTTTTGGCATAAAAACCTGAGATGATGATGATAATGTTGTAATTGTTGTTGTTGTTAACAAAAGTGGTTTTGACCCAGTCACCTTATGTATGCCCCACCTCCCATCCCCCTGTGCTCCAGTACTACTAACAGAAAGGATCCCAGTTTGTGTGTCAATACGTTTTTAAAAATTTAAGCACGTTTTAACAATACTGGGACAATACTTATAATGTATTAATTTGTTACTCTAATTGTGATATTAAATTTTCATACCAATACATCGCTAGCAGAAAAAGCTTTATTAATGAGCTAGACCTCATCAGAGTTTTATGTAAGAGCAGTAATCCTTTTGCTGTATGTTCTGTCAGATTATTAGATTGCAATTAGTTACCACTTCATTTACAGTTACTTGGCTTTAATTTTGAGACTTGTGAAACATTTTATTTATTCTCTATTATCCGAGCCCTGGATCTTGTGTGTTTATCCTTTACATTGATGTCTATACGTGATGACTCTACAATTATATCAACATTAACCTTGTTTTTGAAGAGGACTTAAAAGTGTGTAGTGCCTAAGAACACATGTTTACCACACACAGCATTCACTGTTTTTGTAAAGAGAGATGTGAAAGGCTTATTGACAGCTGTCACAGCTGGAGCAGGAAGTGGTTTTTTGACACAGATAAGAAAAAATGCATAGAACACCTGTGGTTTTCTGGGGTTGTTTTCACTCTCTACTTGAGAACTTTCTCAAGTGTGAAAAATGAACATTTTCTTTATTGAAGGATGGTTTACTGTAACATGCAGATTAATTTTCTGAGTCCACCTTAACCTTAAGGTTTATAGTCACAGAGACACTTAGAACACATAGCAGGGTATAAGCTGCACAGAAAGTCGAAGGCACTGCTAACGCTACATGAGGCTGCGGGGGAACTTGAATATTTTCCTGGGCTCTACAGATATTTTATTCTTTGCACTGAATAATGAACTGCAGATGCTGGAAGCAGAACTTTTACTTCTCTGAGATGGTATGTAAAGTCTATGTGTTAATGTTCTTCATTTGAAGAGCTATTCTATTTTAGGGAACATAGATATGTGTTAGATCTGTTGATCACTGTGTACAGTAGTACTTTAAGTGTGGCAAACTGGCCTTGCATTTACTTTTAAATTGGGGAAATTGTGGTAAGGCACATATATTTGAGCTTGTTTTGGTATTCATTACGTATTTTAGAGTCTAACCCAAAATCTGTTACAGTGCTACATGCACACAACATTTGGAGGGAGCAAAAGTTTTTCTTGCATTATAAACAATTATAATTGACCCTTGATGCTAAAAATTGTTATCCATCCATCTTTATTTGTTAATTTGTTTTATCTTAGTTTTATTTAAAACCAGTATAGTCTTTTTGTTGATTTTTTTGTCGATTTTAGTAAATTTCTAATATGTTTGATATGATGCCTAAAGGGTTGTACTACTGTATCTGAGCTATGTTACAAATGTTGTGAAAATCCACCAAGACGTTTTGCAGAGTTTCCCACATTGTTTTTGTAAGGTACTCGTGAGAGTTTTATGTAGCCACAGGAAACAGCAGGCTGCTTCCTCCTTCAGGGACACTCTGATGTTCCCATGTTTTCTAAGCTCCGTTAAATCATTTGGACCTTTTGAATTGTGTAATGCCTGGAAAAAAACTGTGTTTGACAGTAAAGGAACCTTCTGGGATGGACAAGAACAGCACTGAAACAAACGCAAAGACAGAAACCAAAGGTGAGAATACTACAGCATAAAAGAAAAGTCTTCTGAGAACTGCTTAAAAGTACATGTTTAATGCTATATTTAGTGTTTGTTGTGTATGAATCCAGTTTTGTAATTCTCTCCACATGGTGGGCTTTGTTTTTTATAAACAGCATTTAGTCTAAGCCTTCACACCTTACAAATAAATGCAGAACAATAGTGAAACCAAATAGTGCACATGCTTCTTTTAGTTTGTCAGGTCTAAAAAAAATGACAAAAACTACCCCTATCTGTCATGTTGAAGGTTCTGGTATTTGCATCTCTCTTCTCATTTGTTTGTGCTTACAGATGAAAAGCCAGAAGCCAAAGATTTCAGAAGCGATCCACCTGGAAAAATCAAATTGCCTGGCTTATTCAAAACCACACCCCCTCCTCCTCCTCCTGCAGTAAAGGAGAAACGCCTCAAGCTTGTGCCAAAGTAAGTAATCTTTTGAATTAAACACTCCTTTAAGGGCAGATTAAACAGATCTTTAGGGAATTAAGTATACAAATGTCATCACTCAGTGTCAAATTGTGAGGCTGTAAATGTAAAAGTAACACTGCTTTTCGAATAGAACAAATAAAATGTAAAGAATCAAAAAGTCAGAGGAACTGTATGCTTTGTGGACACTTTGTGAACATTTCAAATTAATTTGAATCCTCTTCCAGGCAGGTTCACCACACCTTGAATTTTCTCATTTATGAATATCTATAACTGTGTGATTTCATTAGTGTATTCTCTTACCTTGCCCATGTTGATGAATGACTAAGGAAATTATTATATATATTGTCACCTCCTGCACTCCATTTACTCCAGGGCAACAGGAAACAGTGGATTACTGTTAAAAAGAAAATGCTTGAGGAGAAAATGCTTGAGTTAAATTTCTTTTCTAAGAGCGCCGGTAATTGTGATGCATGTGCTTTTGTACAATTACATTTTTTTCATAAGGGCTCTATCAGTTGAGATGAATTCAGATGAGATCTTTTTTCTGTGTAATTTGGCCACTATTTGATTCCCATTAAAATTATATGTTTTCTGTCATTTTAGGTTTTAATGTTTAGTTGAACACTTGAATACTTTAGGTGACTACATATTTAAGAAAGCTAATAATCCAGAATGTTTCCTAACGCACGAGTGTACAGTCCATAAGAACTACACCACCTCCCAAGAAATAATATTAATCCTGTTTAAATATTGCTTAGTGTACTTCAGTTAAAGTTTAGATATATTTTACATTGTCTATGTGAGCTTGTGTTTAGTAACTGCACAGTTTTTCATGACTTTTACCAAAGGTCCCAATAATTATGGAAATGACTATATTCTCATGTACATGTTTTAAGTATTAAACTGTTACTATGTAAATATAGGATGATTATGAACTCCTTTGTTTAAGCAAAAGTCTATGATATTCATTTTGCTTGTAAGTCCAAAGGAAAACCCCTTTTATGCATCTCAGTTTTGCATCATGCTGATTTTTGGTGAAAAGTATCTGAAAGTAGCACATGGAATATTAGATATAAATGAAACTGAAATATCTCTGTTCTTATGCAGCATGAACAGCTGAAAATACATCAAACATTCACATACAGAGCAGATCTCTTTTTCTGTAATATATAATGTTATATAAATGAAAGATTTGAATAGTTTAAAATTGAAATGGATTGGTGCACAAAAATTAATACATACAATAGTTTTCATAGTTTGCAATATTTAAAGGTTTACTGACATTATTGAACACCAGTCAGTCACTGAAATGCAAGTGTTTAATAAATGTTAGTAAAAAATAGATAGACCAGTGTAACCGGAAACTAAACAGTTCAGATGACCTTGTCATTAAAGAAACGTCTTCAAAATTTATGATGACTTTAGAGAAGGTTCGGGTGTTTCTTGTTTGACCTGTTTGTGTACACTTACAACATTACCAACATATATTGCATGTGGGCAGGTTCCAATTTCATATGATTTTTTCATGCGGGGAAATGTTTTCTTCTTTTAGAAGCAACGATGATCACCCTCCTACCTCACCGAAACAAACAGAGAGTAAAACCAGTGATCAGTTTGATGGATTACACATATCTTCAGACAAACTCAGCCATCCCACAGCCAACAGGGCCAAACCCCCACAGAGGAGACCACCTACAGGCCTTCACACTTCAAATGTATAAAAACTCATTTGGAAAATTTGTTCTGGAAATGAAAGTATGATAACTGTGTTTACTAGATTTTCTGATTCAGATTCACTTTATAGATCCTAAAGGAAATTGTTAGTTATATATACAGTGGTATGAAAAATTGTGCCCCCTTCCTGATTTCTTATTCTTTTGCATGTTTGTCACAAAATGTTTCTGATCATCAAACACATTTAACTATTAGTCAAAGATAACACAAGTAAACACAAAATGCAGTTTT